>RJVU01062584.1:9657396-9680099 GCA_003731715.1 Anabarilius grahami | reverse complement strand
GACAAATGTTTGTTTGTTGGTTTAAAAAAAAAAAAAAAAGTTTTCACCTCTCAGAAAAAATCTCCCCTTGCTCTTGTACAGTAAGTTATTTAACCACATGTCTCTTTGAAAGGCATTCGCAAGCATCGCTTTTCTAGGTATATTAATTTCAGTATTCAAAATATTTATGTCTGTAGATGAATGCATTTTAACGATTTCACACTTTGATGGTTTTATATTGGCTTCAAATTTCATAATACATAATATTTAGATTTTGTAAACCAAGCTAGCGTAAGCATTTGTTTTGTCGTTATAGTTTTATGTAAGGGGATTATGAAAATCGTACAAGCTGATGCAAGGACAGGGCTGGCCATCGGTCCTTGATCGTTCCTGATGTCACATGCACTTTTAATTGGCATTCAGATACCTCACAGCAAGAGAGTTTTTAAATGATGCTTTTAATCATATCTGCAGCATGCATATTTCAACTTTTTACTGTTGTTTTTATTCATTCATTTGGAGATTCTTTCAGTATGTATGGATGAATGGCCAGTCCTCAGACATGCAAAGAATCTTGTCAGGGTTTCAGGAGCCTGAAATGAGTAAATATCTCTACAGCAGTAATGCGCCGCACCTCAGATTGGATGTGTGTTTTTTCTAGGCTGATGTGCTGCAACGAATAGGAAGCAATGTGTGCTTTCTATCCTACCTTATGACCCAAAGCTTCCCACTGTCACATGTTAAGATGGCTCTGATGTAAAGGCCAAGAAAGGAAGTGTCTTGTGCTTAGTATGTCGAGCTACTCCGAGTCAGTGTGAAGATGACATGAACTCTTAAATGAACCTCTGCAATGTCATCTTTAGTTTGAATGCTGAACTTCAGGTGGACAGATTGCAGGATCCGCAGCCTTGTATATCAATGGAGTCATCTGTGATGAGGAGTGAGAGAGACTGAAGAAAGAAAAGGAAAAAAATGTAAATAATGAGCAGTTGTTTTAGTGGTCTCTGAGAGATGTTCATCAGATTTTACCCATTCAGAGTATGTGCTTAATATGGGCAAAACAAAGAGATAGATGCTAAAAATGTAAGAGAAAAGTTATATTAAACGTTTCTTAGTCTTGTTGAAATAAAGACTGCAGATATTTAAATGTGTCATGTCATTTCTGCTCTGTTGCCAGTATTGGCACCACTGAATTGCATGATTGCTTTGAAAATCTCTTTGAGGGACCCATTGATGAAACACCAAAGACTTAGAACAATCATGAACATTGATTAATCAAAGCCATTAATTAAGTTGAAGTGATAATCTTCATTGTGTTATTAAATTAAACTGTTAAGATGAAGACGACTACATACAGTGTTGGGGGGGGTAACTTGAGTAACGTATTCAGATTACTTTTTCAAGTAACTAGTAAAGTAACGCATTTTCAATTTACTACAAAATGTTACTTTTTCACATTCATTGACTGACAGCTCTTCTATCGCCATCTTGAGAGAAATAAAGTGCAGAGGTGTTGTGTGCTCTGTGTGAACATGACGTTACAGTTTTTCTCAGTCGCTTTGGAGCATTTCTCACATCACTATTTACATTTGCACAACAGTTAATGCAGTTCTCAAAACAATTAGTACAAACTGCAAAACTTAGTTGATAACCTGCAAAAGCGTGTCACTTGCTCAAAATGGATAGGTCATTCCTCAAAAGCAAGTATTCATGTCAATGAAAGTGTCAGTGTCATCAAGATGAAAAGTCCTGACACCATTGTTTATGAACAAGATAGTCAAATGGCTTTGTCATGTTTTCATTATGACAGTTTACTCTGTCAGTGTTTTCCAATGCAAAAAAGTCAGATCTTGGTGACACTACCTGAAAATGCTCAAGACAGCACTATATACTATTTGCACGGCCATAAATTACAGTAAATATGGCAAATCTTTACTGTAACACTACTGTACACTACAATACACTAAATGTGTGATGCAGTAAAGCTGCACGTCTAAATGTAAAATGTACAGTGACATGTTCTTGTCCCACTGCAAGCTTCATGTATGACACAATGACAGTAGTGCAGTGCAGATTGTTTAGTGCTGAATTATTGTCCATTTATACACACTTGTTCTCCCGACGAAATGTTTGAATAATTGAATTTACAGTGGTTCTTCCAACATTTGGCTGCACCCTTTGACCAGCCTCAGCCATTGTGAGGCCGTGATTGACAACATGATCCACAATTGTAGCCCTGATTTCATCAGGGATCTGCCTATGTACTTGGCCTCCTCTTCCCCTGTTTTGTCCCCTTCCCCTTTCTCCCCGCACCCTCACCCCTCTTCCACATGGCTGACCTTCCATTTCTGTGTCACAGTATTGTAGAAATGGTACACACTATGTCCTGCTTGGTTCATGTATGCTTGTAAAGTGGGGGTTTATGGGATTCAGCTCTGACAGTGATTGTAGAGAAGTGGCTTATCATTGGTTGCAACTAATGCTTCACACACCCCTTCTCATCAGTGAAAGTTGAGATTCAACTAAGAGAAATTGTTCAATTTAGGAGACATTTTCAGGAAAAAAAAGATTTAAAAAAATGTGTAAAATTTGCTTGACAGATTTTGAAAAAATGTGTTCAACATTTTTGTATGTAATGACTCATGCAATGAAATGAGGACTATTAGTTTTATATGGAATGACTATTCAGCATTCACAAGTATAGTTAATTTTGACTGACATGACATAAGCAAATGATAATGTTATAAAACAGCAGAGAGTTGTATGAAAGCAATTGATGCATGTCCAAAAGCATTTGCAATTTGTTCGAAGGAATGAGAAACTGCTACTATGATGTGCACAAATGACTAAATGTTGTGGAGGTTGAACTATCTGTTGTGCAAATGTAAATAGTGATGTGAGAAATGCACCCTCAAAATGAATAAAAACAGTGAAATGCAATCTCAGAATTTTACACAAACCTGTAATAATTAACTATATTAAATTACACAAATATACTTTATGTATTTAATCTCACTTTATTAACCAATGTCTTTGCTGCTGACCTTCAATGATCTAATTCAACCATACTAATAAGAAAAAATGAATTTAGATTAGATTTACAAATAAGAGTGTTGAACTTCCTTATCATATTCTTCTTTAATCCAGAATGTAACGCATTTCTTTTTATACAAAGTAACTAAGTAAATCAATTAGTGATTTTTTTAGGGAGTAATGCAATACTGTAATGCATTACTTTTAAAAGTAACTTTCCCCAACACTTGAGTACATATAAAAATATATCATAGGGCTATTAATATCCCTTTTTTCATTAGCATATCAAAAATAACCATCCCTTGATGTTTTCTTCCAATTGAACAGAAAATAATGTGATAAAACATTTTAAGCAGCTACTTCCCACAAATGTATTTAACATTATTTATTTAGGTAGGCTATTTTGTGTTGTGATTTTTTTATTGTTCACAACGGCTAGATGTGAAATATAAAACAAAATTATTTTTGTTTATTAGAGGTGATATTTTAGCAAATTAAATGTCTAGACAACCACTTGTCTTGCAAAAGAAAAAAAAAACATTGTAAAATCGCAGTTGTGTTTTTTTCCCCTCAAAATAAATGTCCTCGTGGGGACTTTTATTGTGAAGAGAGAAAGCGGGTGGGAACCAACGGGGAAGAGAGAGTACGAGATTGTGGCAGAGGTAAACAGCAGAAGTTATCTGAAGATCTCAGCGCGATACGGTGTAACTACGGACGGGAAAGCCTCGTGGAAACATGTAGACATTAATTACGTCCGATACTAGCAGACTAACATCCACAAAAGGGGCTGGGCGTGTTCATATTTTGATGTGCTGAGGTTCGAGTCACAGGTTTTGTTCAACATTCCTCCCGGCCGACGCGACGCGGTGGGGACCCGCACAACTGAGTAATGCTTTCACTTTTCCAGCGAGAAGATGGATGAAAAATCCTACTACAGCCGGCTTCTCATCGTACTGCTGATGGTCCTGTGTTTCGGTGTTATTGTATTACAATACGTCTGTCCTACGTCCGATTGCCAGTTGCTACACCTGGCATCATTGTCCTCGAGACTAGGGAGTCGCGAGCCCGGGGATCGCATGAACGGAGCCGGTGCTGGAGATCCGTACAGCTCAGAAGACGGTGCTTTGGTTCGCTTTGTGCCTCGCTTTAATTTCACCACCAAAGACCTTAATCGCGCTGTAGATTTCAACATCAAGGGAGACGATGTTATAGTGTTTCTCCACATCCAGAAAACCGGGGGGACCACGTTCGGCCGTCACCTGGTCCGCAACATCCAGCTGGAGAGGCCGTGCGAGTGCCATGCGGGCCAGAAGAAGTGTACTTGCTACCGGCCGGGCAAAAGGGACACCTGGCTGTTCTCTCGCTTCTCCACCGGCTGGACCTGCGGTCTGCACGCGGACTGGACGGAGCTCACTAACTGCGTGCCTTCTTACATGAGCAACCGTGAGTCTCTGGAGAGGCGCGGGATTCCCAGGTGAGAGTTTAATTGGGTTTTATCAGTGTAATAAACTGATTTTAGTGTCTATAATGGACTGAAACGCGTCTTCACAAACAAACTTATTTATTTTGTCATGGTATTGTGTTTTGTATGCTGTCACGGTGTGTTTCGCCACTCCTCCACCTCACATTGTTCTCGTTCAGTTCAGTGCTGAAGCCTCCGAGCAAGTCAATTATGTGGAGACAAAAGGCCTCCAACAGGTCATGCTCAACCCCAGAGAGTGCTTTCATTCAGCGCATTCCTGCAACAGGGGACCCATCATCATAATCATTCACTCTTTCAGACACCCTGGAGGGCAGACAGCCTGCTGGCACCAGAACATCTGCCATTCTCTCAGGCTTGTCCTTTAAATAAACTCCCCTTAGCATGGGATAAACCGTTTGATAATGTTTGCACTGGGAGGCATTGCTTTTGATAAGCGTTTGTGAAAGGTTGGGGTGAAAATAAATGAATGCTTTTATTAAGCAGAGACGAATTCAGTCAAGTGTCAGTTAAGACACTTAATGTTGTAATGTTGTAACATTTTTTTATTCCAAATAAATCCTGTTCTTTTGAACTTTCTATCCACCAAGGAATGCTGGAAAATGTATCACGGTTTCCACCAAAAAATGTTTAGCAGAGCAGCTGTTATCAACATTGATAATAAGAAGAAATGATTCTTGAGCACCAAATCAGCATATTAGAATGATTTCTGAAGGATCACGTGACACTGAAGACTAGAAGAGTAATGATGCTGACAGTTTTGATATCACAGGAATAGATTGTTCTAAAATGTATATTGAAACCAGTTATGTTAAATTATTTTGCAATATACTGTTTTTGCTCTATTTTTTAAAATAAATTGCAGCCTTGGTTGAGCATAAGATACTTTAAAAAATATTAAAGCTGAGGGGAAAAAATGTATCAATGATTGATTAAAAATGGACAACAGTTGAATTTTTTTTTTTTTTTAGTCCTCATAAACACTTGCAAATCACCTTTAGTTTACCCTAAACCCTGCTTGGTTTTGAATGGCGAGGCTTGCCTTCGAATGAGTTGGTTATTTTTGATTTGGCAAGTTTTCCAGGGGCCGTTTCAGAAAGGAGGTTAAGTGAAAACTCTGAGTATGTTAACCCTGAAATGAGGGAAACTCTGGGTTTTCTGTTTCAGAATGGGAGGTATGTCAAACCCGAGAAAGCAGGGTAAGTCAAGCCCGTTTCTGAAAGAGAGGTAACTTCTACTCAGAGTCAGTTACCATGGTAACTTACTCTGTGAACCTAACCTGGTCGGGAGCAGGTTTTCTTTGGTAAACCCAGAGTTTCCTTTGGTCTCCTCCCCCTTTTTAAAGTGCAAGTGATGTTTAAATAGTTAACTCATTCATTCACACTTCAAAAATTAGTATTTTTCATCCTATTTCAAGTGCAAATATCTAAAAATTCTTAAATCAAGATGGATTTTCTATATAAGAAAATGATATAAGATATTTAGTCTTGTTTCCTGGGGGGGGGATCTAAATTAAGTGCATTTTACTTAAGTAAAATGATCAATATCTGCCAGTGTGGTAATAAAAATAATCTTAATGCAAACGGAAAGTGTCGGAGTGTCTACCCAGGTGAAAAAAAAAAGTGCCGTAAAATACACTTTATTTTAGCACACTTAGTACACTTCCATAATGTACTTAAAGTGCTCTATTTCCGTGCACTTATTTTGTACTTAGTATACTAAAAGCTCTGCTTTAGTACTTCTTAAGATAATCTTAAGAACATCTAAGTGTACTCAACTGTGCTATTTTGAGACACCATGAATTTGAACTAAAATGTGCTTTTAACATACTATCTCTGTATTAAAAAAATGTATTTAGTTACCACTTGTAGTACACTTGAACCCATCTTTCTAACACTTTTAAAATAGACTTATGTATTTCAAATATAAGATTAATATATAATGAATATATACAAAATGTATTTATAATTTATTACATTTTGTATATATTTATCATATATTATTCTTATATTTTAAATAATTCATAAGTGTATTTCCTATGTCTGATGAGTACATTTAAAGGTGTATGAAAGATGGGTTCAAGTCTACTACAAGTGGTAACTAAATAAATGATTTTAAATACAGAGATAGTATGTTAAAAGCACATTTTAGTTCAAATTCATGGTGTCTTAAAATAGCACAGTTGAGTACACTTAGATGTTCTTAAGATTATATTAAGAAGTACTAAAGTACAGCTTTTAGTATATTAAGTACAAAATAAGTGTACGTAAATAGAGCATTTTAAGTACATTATGGGAGTGTACTGTGTACTAAAATAAAGTGTATTCTACTGCACTTTTTTTCACCTGGGGGAAAATGTACTTATAACTAGTACATTAGTAATATATTTGTAAGAAAATAAATGTCATTTAAATTTAGGATTACTGTATAAAAGTCTACTAAGATTGAACTAATTTTAAAGCATTAAAAGCACACTTTTAACAAATACACTAATTAAACTCCTCTGTATATTTTTGTGGTAGTATACTTTATTTCATTGCACTAAAAATCAATTTAAGTAGTAGTGGTATTTAGTATACTGTTCCAAGTTCAGTGAAGTACTACTGAAGTACAGATATACATTGAATTAGTGTATTTATAGTGTATAACTTTGACACTTTTATTTAGCACCAAAATAAAGTATGTACTTGCTTGTATTTAAGTATTTTTTTAATGCACTCAAGTATAGTTTTTTTTTTTCTCCTTGGTATTACTAAGTGCAAATTTACAGTAGCTCCGCCCACCAATGTCACACCAGGTTAAAATTGACCCACGTTCTTGTGGCTGCACAAGAAAATTATTAACCAATAATAATTATCGAAAATGATTGTCAGTTGTTGCTTTTGGTTGATAACTGATGAATGACAGATATTAAAAATCTATACTATTTTGTCTAATTAAATGAAAATAAAACACTGAAAACTAAAAAAATGCTACAAGTGAGCATCACAATTTTATAAAGTACAGTGTGGATTTCAATTTTAAAATCGGCTAAAGATTACATTTAATTTAATTATTGGTGTTTTTAAATATTAACTTTAAGTCAATGTCAACTTTATATATAATATATATATTTAATGTATATATGTATGTAACGGAGGCCAGCTAGTAGTCGCTGTGTGAGTAAACCTTACTCCTCTAATCTCAAGAGATGCTCTAGCGACTGACACTAGAGGTTGCAGCCTTTAGCCTCCTTGTTAGAGCGTCCGACTCCCACGCCAGACACCCAGGTTCGAGGCCCGCTCATCGTGGGGTGAGTAGGACCTGGGTAGAGGATATATATATGTTGTTTTTAACGGTGCTATATATATATATATATATATATATACATACACATACACATATATACACATACACATATATACACATAGCACCGTTAAAAATAACGATTGTTCACCATGGTGAAGTAAATCAAGACCATCATTAAAACCATATACAACTTAACAGATATTTTTTGAGTTTTACTTTAAAATCATGCAGTGTACAGTGGCAGCTCAAACAATTACACGTATACAACAAGAAAATAAAAGTAGCATATCACTTGAAGGAAAAAAATCCATCCCTCTGTCCATGATTTTCCTCCCCCTCCACTTTTCTATCCTCTCCAACTCGACCCAGTTTTCCGAACGGCACATTTGGGGAACAGCAGCGGTGGTTCCAACTTCAGTGATATTTTATGGTGTTACAATGCTGAAATTACAAACAAGAAACTCACATTCTGAGACATGAAATGAAATATTAATAATAACTGGGAGTTTTATTAACATTAAATCATCCTTCTCCCATTTTCCACCTCAAAAGTTTGGGTAGGCTGTGCCTCCCTTGCCTCCCCTGACGAGCTGCCACTGGTAGTGTAGGGCCAATTTCAGCCTAGCCCGAGGGATGTTTAGCAGTCTCTGGTTGGATGATCTTAGAGATCTCACTGGATTGTGAACAGATAGGAATGTATGCAGGTTCTAGTCTGTTCGAGGATTTAAAAACCAGTAACAACACTTCAATTAGCCTATGTAGCGAATTGGAAGCCAGTATAAATATATTAAAACCAGAGTAATGCACTCTAGTTTCCACACACCAGTTAGGAGTCTAGCAGCTGCATTCTGTGCCATTTGCAGACTGGCAAGAGATGCTTGGTTAATAACCATATAAAGCTTGATTACAATAATCAAGCCTTGTCAAAATAATAAAAGCCTGAGCGTTAGATAACTGCAAAGGTAAAAAAAAAAGAAAGAAAAATTGGGGTAAATGAACAATTAAAGATACAACAACATCGAATGATGTATACAGATATAAAACGTAGATAAACACAGATATGATGTATACAGATATAAACGCATGAAAGGCCTGTTTTTCAAATGGACACAATTAGATGAAATCATAATCCCATGGGCTCATTGTTGGCTTGTAAGTAATGGAAAAAGTTGAGGCTCTCCAGAGACTTTCCCTGTGCTGTTGTCGAATGGATTTGTCCAGACAATCTTAATTGATATTCATATGGAAAGTGTTTTGGATGTGAGCTGAAAGATGATTCTTCTCATTCGCTCATTATGCTAAAATGCCCATAATTACAGTCAACCAGCAATAATTCATTCCGTTTTCCATCAAGATTGCTCCCCTGACACACTCCAATAGAAACCTCACCATGAATAATTCTGTCACTGAACATGCACAAAATATGACAGCTTTACCCACTCAATGAATCATACGCAATATAACATTTCACTTTGTTCTCAACTCATTTTGCCACTTTTTTGATAACTTAATTTGATAAATTCTTCTCTTTCCTGTCTCATGTAGTAGGAACTACTACTACATCACAATCTTGAGGGATCCGGTGTGGCGGTACCTGAGCGAATGGAGGCACGTTCAGCGCGGTGCCACCTGGAAGGCCTCTAAACACATCTGTGATGGCCGTTTACCCACCCTGACCGAGCTGCCCAGCTGTTACACTGGTGACGACTGGTCGGGCTGCACGTTGGAGGAATTCATGGCGTGTCCTTACAACCTGGCCAACAACAGACAGACCCGTATGCTGGCCGACCTCAGCCTGGTGGGCTGCTATAACCTCTCCATCATGAGTGAGAACCAGCGGTGGGGCGTTCTACTGGAAAGTGCCAAGCGCAACTTGCGAAACATGGCCTTTTTTGGTCTGACGGAATATCAGCGTAAGACGCAGTACCTCTTCGAGCACACTTTCCGCCTGTCCTTCATCGCGCCGTTCACGCAGCTCAACGGCACCCGCGCTGCGAGCGTAGAGGTGGAAGCGGAGACCCAGCGCAGGATTCGAGAGCTGAACCAGTGGGACGTGGAGCTGTACGAGTATGCGCGGGACCTTTTCCTGCAGCGATTCCAGTACGCAAGACAGCAGGAGCGCAGGGAGGCCCGTCAGCGACGCCTGCAGGAGAGACGCAAGCTACGTGCCAAGGTGAAGCCTTGGTGGGGGGTGACTGGAAAAGCTGTTTTTAAACCTACCAAGGAGCCACCAATGACAGAACAATATCCCGCTTTCTCTGAAGAAAAACAAGCAGATGCTGGACAAGTGGAGAGTGAGACTGAAGGACAGGTAGAGGACAGCTGGTTAGAGGAGGATGGCAATGAAACCATGTTGGACTATTTAGAAAATGTGGAACAGTGGCGGTAGCCAACAGCTATTTGGTTGAACTCAATAATGGACTAGAAAATGGTGATTCCATTTTATTACTATGGGGTACCTATAATCCTTTAATCCCAAATCACTGCTAAATATTAGCATGTACGGGTTATTAATTGCGGGTTGCTCTTTTTGTGACACATGAATTTTGTGGAATGCACATCATAATTGCCATATATATTGATTCATAGCACCAGTTTACTGTCAAATATCATTTGAATTATCGTCTTACAGCCTTGTGACTTGAAGATATGCTAAAAATAAACAGTCCCATCCCCACTCTGCCCTTGAGAAGAGGGCATTATGAGGTTGCAGGGAGATCATCACTGCAATTAATGTACTGAAAATCTTTATGGAGGAATAGCAAATGCTTAATATTAATCATAAAAGCCAAAAAATGGAATGTTTCAGAAACACAGTTTTCTGACCTTGCTGTTCTGAGGAAGAAGCTGGTGGCAGCACATTGTTATTTACATTCCTGTAATGTAAGATTTAAAATATTGCCTTTTTTTTTTTTCAAGTGTCAACAGTCACAATCCCATGCACATCACAAGTCAGCCTTTTGTTGAAGTCCAACACTTGTCTTTTGGATTATTTTTCGATTTAAGATGTTTTATATGAAATGCATTTCTTTCTCGTTCCTTTTATTTATATGTTTGCTAATAGGATCACATGATATGGGTTGGATCATGGTATTTTGCTACTTGAAAATAAAAAGCCATTGTGAATCACTTCATCTTTATACCACACCATAGGTTGTACTGAGGGGCTCAGATTGCTCTGGAAAATGAATAACATTTGTGAGTACTAATAAATACATTTTTTTTTATAATAATTCAAATTTCTTGTGGCTAGTTGATCAGGAAGGGTATCTTCATTTTTCCCTTTTTTTTTTCTCTACAGCAGATGGAGCCAAAGTAACATGGAAGCTTACATATATAAACACATTTTATCTGTAGAACATAACAAAATGCACATTTTGGATTTTAAGTCTATACTGACGGCATTTTTCCTGTATTTAGGCTACTAAGCTTACTAACAGCTGCTTAAATCCACCAATTTGTTTTTGAATGTTGCTGGTGGTTTGTGCTGGCTGCTGCAATTCACCAATTCACTCTTCCGTCAGTATTGTCCCTTATATTTCCACTTATACTTTTGTTGTTTGGATTATTAGATCATGCACTTTACCATCTTTCCACACTATTCTATTGCCCCAGGCATATGTTTATTGCCCAGTAAATAAAACAACGTTTATTATTAATAATTGGTCAATTGTATGATCCGCCAGGTCATGTGATGTCATCATGGCTGCGTCCACGAGGGGGCGACCCGGTCCAAGTACAATAAATCGGTCTTTTCCAGAAGACTAATGGGGCCTTCATCTTATGCGAGTATATAGAATTGTAATATTTCATTAAAAAAAGAAGAAAAAAACATATTTACTTCATGTAAATTTTTTTAGTTAAAAAAAATGTTGAGTGCACCTTTAAAACACCCTCATAAGCACAGTAACATTTGTATTCGTGTCTAAATATTTACATAGCTGCTGTACTGCACGATATTAATTCAATTTCTTCCCTTGAGGCTTCGCGTGAAATATTCCTCATTATAGCTATCCTCATCCACGAGGCGCAGTTTGCACTGAGGTCGAGTGGGAATCCCCCTAAAATGGAGGCAATACATGGGAATGCACGTAGTGCCGTGCACACTTTCGCTCTACTCCTCCCTTCTGCCCTCCCTCGTCTCGTCTTCTGCCTAGCAGCAGCTAGCAAGTTCGCTTCACGCTTCCCCATCGCTAGCTTCGTCGTTCAACTCGAAACACCCCGCAGCCGCTGGTCATCGTACGAGGCTTTAACCTGCAAACTGCGCGATCGAAAGCTCTCGGTTCAACGCGGGAACTTTTGCAACCAAAGCGCGCGCCTCACATCAGCCAGTGATCGTGACGTAGTTATTGACAAATCTTTATTTTCGCTTTGCGCTGCATTTGATGTCACCCGAGCTCTAGTCGCGCGCTGTCTGCACAGGTGAGTCATCTGCTTTCATAAAGACCAATATTTCATATCCTTCTCCAGTCTCGCCGCACATATGTTATTGCAAATGTGATTGGTGTAATGCAGAGCTCGCTGTCACGACTGACGCTCGCTCGTTTATGAGTCTCCATCTCTAACCTTGCTTTTGAGCACATGGCCTCTTCGCACCGTGACGCATAAAACTAGAATTTGAATTTCTTCGTATTCTTAGTAGCCAAGTCTATCATTTGACCTTACCGCACAAGCTGTCACTTATAATAAAACGCCCGTAATGCAGTTCGGTGTCAAGCATTGATCATGCACTTGCTGACAGCTGTTGAGCTTTGCATCAGTGCTGTGGTTCCCTGTACAGCACCTAGTTTGTAAACTGGTTGGATGGAGCTCAAACTCTGCTCGCATGTTATGAGCCCCTGTAATAGTCAGGTGCAGTGGGCTGTGTGTCTTTTCTGATGCTGTATTTGTGTCTGGCATCTAAAACAAGTAATGCTGTCATGCTGACATTTCAATTTTCATGTCCAGTGCTGGATGCAGTCCCAACCATAAGGTGTTTACCCACGGTTGGAGCTGAATATGTCCTTGATTTCCTGGAACATGTAAAAATTGTGAGGGTGGCTTCTGTATTTTGGTGTGGTTGAAGTTAAATGTCCTTTGTCCCGTTTACCTTTAACACCATCGGACATTTGCCAGCACAGACAACTGTCCAAAGCCAAATGCTTTAGTTTATTTTGTCATCCATGCTTGAGAGGATAGTTTTGTGAGCTATCCTTCTACAAAATATTCTTTAGTTTGATGACCTTTATTTTGCGCTGTTTAGTATACAGGCTTTCCACAGTCATGGAAATTAATTAGTAATTATTTCTACAATGTGTGTGTGTAGATAGATAGATAACACTCTACAATAAGGTTCAGTTACACTTTATTACAATGTAATTATGCATTTAAGTACTGAGTTATAATAATTAACTACATGCACTTTCTATAGGTTTAGGAATTGGATGTGGTTTGGGGTTAGTTACATGCAATTATGCACAATTTATAGTAATTACTATAGTAACTACATGTAACAAGGACACTAAAATAAAGTGTTATCTAAGGTTCTATATGTTGACTTTTGCTAATGCAGTAGTTAAATTTGAGCAATTTTGCATTATTATTATGTGAATGTTTTACACACTAATTTTAGTTGTATTGATTAACATTAGTTAATGTATTATAAACGAATATGAGCATATAAATTAACATGAACCTAAGTGAATAAATGATTGTTCATTATATCTTATGCATTAATAAATGTTAACCAATGATTGTTGCTGTAAAATGTTATCATTTATAATATTTTTTTATTTATAAAACTTGGGACATTGGCACACAGTTGTGCCATATTCAAATTTCAAAAAATATTTTTTGGCACAAGACATTTGTACACTAATAAGTATAACAATTTAAATTGATATATTCCATGTATTACTATCTGACATTGAAAATTGAATATGTTTTATTGACCTGTACACAAATTAAAACATTAAAACAGTAAGGCTATGACGGTCTCAAGAATCGTTAGTTGTTGCATCATGCTTAGGACTTGCTTCATATCAGAAATTTCAAAATATATGTTGCCTTTTTGATCTCATTTGGTTATATGCCACAGATTTTGTGCAAATAATATATGCATGACGATACAGTTGCTTTAAAGTGAAGTGATGATGCGAGAGCACCTACAGTCATGTGAGTGGCGGTTGACATTCTGTTTGATTTCACACCTTGATGTGCGCTGTCAAAGGTCAGGTCAGAGGAGTCCTGCTGCTTTAGAGGGCTGGTGTCTGTCAGACTTCAGTGGCATTGCTGCCCTTTAGTTATATCTGCGATTTAAAGGTCTTCACATGGCTGACAAGTCATATATCTTGGTGGTAATACCAGGCCGATTCTTAGCACTAACCCTACCCTCCTTCTCCCCGAGGGGTCTGTTTATCCTGCACTTCTAGAACTAGAACTAGACCCACATACGCCATACACCAAGACAGAACGCCATCTGACGACAAGCTCCATTAGTTCCCAGTGTTCACAACTGGTCAGGTAGCCACAGACGTGAGAAAACGATGTGGGGTTAAATCAGGTGAGCTGCTGAGATGGCAGCGTTTTTTTAACTCGTAGGAAGCAGATAGGGAATAATTTATTAGGAAGCCCCCTGATGGTCCCACATGCAAACGTTCGCAGTCTTTTAAACACAATCCATGTTAGCACCTCACATCCGCATTTTGCCGCATGTGCTGAAACTGCACCACAGGTTCAGGCACGTTTGCCACTGACGCCGTGGACTTTGCTCTCGCTTTCATTCACCCTATAAAATTAATGATAAGAACTGAGAGTAGGGTTACTGTACACACATGTCCTCATTTCCCCTCTTCCGCTTTGCTGTACCAAATATGGTATGCCATATGCTTTGAAATGACAATAAAACACAGTGATGGGCTGATAAAGCAACAGCATTTACAAATGATCAAAGATTGTGCGACTATGATATTGATTAAGCTGTCGTATATAGCTATCTTGCTGTAAATATCGGTTCTCTACTGAATCTATAAGAACTAGACTATTGCTTTCTATAAATATGCCTACTGCCCTCTTTTTTGGCAAGTAGGTTATGACATCCTCAGATCGTGTTACTCACAAATGAGCTTTCAACCACTATTCTGTAAAGTGCAACGCACCATTTGTTCAAGTAAATAATATAATTTGGGTGCATTTGCACAAACGCAAATGAGGATTTGGCAAGTCTGCGCTTCATTTAAAAGAGTTGACCTGCTTTTGAACATCTTGGGATGTTCATAATTACATAAAATGATGTATTTGTCTTCTTTGATCCTGCACTTGCTCCTCACAGTCGTCTTTTATGCAGTTTGTTGTTGCAACATTACACTGAGCGGGGCAGAGGGGAAGAGGCTCAGCCTGTTGTAATGTGTCATGTAGCTCTAAGCCTATGATTTTAGAGTTTGTTTGTGCTCTCCAGAGCGCCGTACGTGTCTCTGTTCTTACTGTGAGTTTGTGAGCGAGCTCAGGCAGCTGCATGTTTTTATGAATGGAGGCAGTGGGGCTGTAATAGGCTGAAAGGATTATATATACTTAACCTAATTATTTTTCCCTGTGGCTGGGGGCTTTTCTCCTCTGCCAGTCCCGTCCCACAAGCTCTTGAGTCTCAAAACCTCTCTCCACCATGTGAGACCCTGCATGTCTCCACCTTAAGCTGTCAGAACTGTCCATTTCTGTGAGTTTTTCTTGAGTGAATGCTGCAGTTCTGGCTCTGAGGAAGAGAGAAGTATGTGTCTATGTATTTTTGCATTGCTTCCTTTCATTAAGGGAAGTACGCACATGGTTTAATATCGGTTACATTTGGGTCATACTTCTGCATCAGATTCTCTGCACTGATCAGCCTTGTCCTTTAAATGTCATTCAGACAGTTTGTTCCCTGTAATGGCCAGGACAGTGTGTCTATTCATACAATTCGAACATTTAAAGAAGTACGCAGCCATCTTATTCTGATTGAAACTTTTCTTAAAGGGATAGCTCATGCTAAAATGAAAATTAAGTCATAAATTTCTCCCTCTGGTGTTGTTCTAATGCCGTATGCCCTTTTTTTACGGACCACAAATGGAGAATTAAAAAAAAAATATGTCCCGCTCACGCTTGTCCATATAATGGCAGTGAATAGCGACCAGCATCAAACTTTTTTTTTTTTTTTTTAAAGTATCACAGAATGATCCCATGCGACACGTGTCGTATATTCCAAGTGTTCTGGGGGTATACGATATGAAATTTAATGTATTATTTAACAAAAATCCTGACCTTGACCTTTGGTTGTGACTCTATTAGCGCAGCAGTTCATTCCATCTCGCCCAGAAAAAGCACACAAATTGTGATAAATCGAGGTTAACAAAAACGTGACATTTTCATTTTCATTTAAACACTTTCAATTTACAGTGAACTATCCCTTTAAATGAAGGAACACAAAAAGTGAATTTGAACTATAACTGAGGCTGTCAAACTCAAAAGGGACAATTTCATGAAACTAGTCTATAGGAATCGAGCACTATAATTCTGTATTATAGCTTTGTGTGACAGAGCAAAATTTAAGCAGTTATTTAATGATATTCTTTTACTATGAATTATTTGAGCCATTTCTACTCATAAAAATTCTTCTTAAAGGAACAGTCCACTAAAAAAAAAAGAAAATTCTACCATCATGTACTCATATTCATGAGGCCATCAAGCTCCAAATTTACAAAAAAGCACAATGAAAGTAGTCCATATGACTTGTGTACTATAATTCAATTAAGCCATATGATAGCTTTGAGTGACAGAGTGAAATTTGTTGTTATTTACTAATATTCTTCCACTCCAGTGGACTTTGAACCATTATGACCAGATCATTGAGTCTCAAGAATGGTTTTGTGAACTAGTCCAGTTTTATGAACTAAATCAACCAATTTGTTGAAAAGATATGAGTCAGAAAGAATATTTGCTCATGAATCTGCCTAAAGACTAGAGGAAATAGAGCTTTTGAAGTGACTGGTCCCACTCTTTGGAATAACCTACCAAATCAGAACGGCTTCCGCTTTATTTGAGTTTAAATCCTGTCTTACAACTCATCTTTTTTCCTTGGCTTTTAATGTGTAATTCTGTCTGGTTCTTGTGTATGCTGCTCATTTATTGTGTACCCTTATGCTTTTATTGTACAGCACTTTGGTCGGCCTGTGGCTGTTTTTAAATATGCTTTAGAAATAAATCGAACTTGAACTTGAACTTGATGAATCAGACATCACTACTTATCTCATAAACACACCAAGAACTAGGATGGATGTCAGTAGTCCCAGTGAATGATGACTGAAACTTTGTTCTGTTCCTCACACAAAGCCATGGATTTGTTTTATGATACTTTATGGTGCTTTTTGTCATTTAGAAGCTTGGAGAACTAGGATTGAACAACGTGAAGGTGGGAAAATAACACCATTATTTCCATTTCTGGATGAACTATCTCTTTAAGAAAAATAAATAATGAATAATCTGCTATTTGAAATCATATTTAAACAGCGAACCTTGTTAAAATCTCAAATTCCCCAAAGCATGACTCTATTTCTGAGAATATGTATGGGTTGAGTTTCATTTCTCATTTTACTTTAGATCTATTTGCCTGCGCTTTCACCTCGGCAAGATAAGCAGAGCAAAAGAGACATTTAAAGGCATAGTTCACATAAAGATGAACCCTCATGTTGTTCCAAAATTGTATGATTTTCTTTTTTCTGCGGAACACAAAATAAGATATTTTGAAGAATGTTGATAACCAGACAGTTTTGGTCACCATTGACTTCCATTGTATGGGCAAAGATATTATTCAAAATATCTTTTCCACAGAAGAAAGAAAGTCGTACAAGTTTGTAACAACATGATGGTGAGTAAATGATGTAAATGATTACTGTCACTAAGAAGCAATACAAAGGTTAACTTGAGCTTCTGAGCTCTCACTTCACCGTGAGAAATGCTGCAGTACAAGCTGCAGAATGCATGTAGGGAGCATGTGCTGTGCTGCTGGAGCTGCAGTATGTGCTGGTCATGCTGGGCTCGCCTTGTATGCGTCAGCTCTGTGGTATGAAGGTTATGTTGTGGCGCTCCAGTGCTGCTGAGCGCTGCAGTGCGTTGGAACAGCAGACTCCTCTCTTTCCTGCCCTGACCTCTGCCAACTGACCCTCACACTCCCACTGCCGTCTCTGCAGACGAGTATGGCAAAGGCGGAGAACCAGATTCAATCTTGCATTGGTTCTGCATTTCATTCCGATGTAGTTCACTTGCTTTTCTGGGAACTCTGCGCCACACAGACTGTCAGAGTTGCAGTGGCGGCAACCTGTATCGAAAATGCGTGTCATTTGAATGCTGCGACTGTTTGCCCGTCATCGCCTTCCCAGCATTTCAAGGTCAGCTTTAGTTATGACTATGAGCATGGAAGTGCCGCATTGCTCTATTTTCCCTATTCACACATGAGTCATGTCCCAAAGACTGAGCTTCCATGAAAAATAAAATGTTCAAAAGGCCCCGTGGCCTTTGGTTTATTTACATAAGCAAAATGTTGCACTCCGGTGGGACCTAAAAAAAAGACACGTCTGCAGAATGTTGCTTCATCAAGCCATGAGATTTGTGTTGGCTATTAGAATATTTTAGTCAGCAGTTTTTTTCTACATTGTAGTCTGTTTGCTTACCTCAATTTAATTAATATTCCTCCTAGTACACGTTAATGCTTGATTCTGTCGATTTGGTACAGGGGTTACAGTGAAAGGCTTTGTGAAAACGGTTAAAATAGACCTCAAATGAACACTAAATGATGTTTACTCTAGTGATCACTGTAATTATTTCACCTAGGGCAGCTGTTGTCATATTGATCTGTATAATCGATAATTCCAAGATCTAAGATTAGCTCATTCAGCAAGTGTGTCTCGAATAGACAACAAAATCTGGAGTCTGGTTTTCTGGTTTTTAAAGGATAGTAAGTTTACCCAAAATTGAGGGTGAGTAAATGAGGGTTAATAAATTGACAGAATTTTTATTTTTGAATGAACAGTTTTTTCGCAATGAAGCAGTTGTAATGACACATCTTTTCTTCCGTATTGTGACGTACTTCCAAGTGAAATTAATTTGCAAAAATGGGTGGTTTTG
This sequence comes from Anabarilius grahami, assembly GCA_003731715.1. NCBI lineage: Eukaryota > Metazoa > Chordata > Actinopteri > Cypriniformes > Xenocyprididae > Anabarilius > Anabarilius grahami. The sequence continues at coordinate 9,661,192 of RJVU01062584.1, read as the reverse complement.
CACTCAAAAAGTGGTATTGCACCAAAGTCCCTTTCAAGGAAAGTCTTTTCACTCGGCTGCCATATTTGCAACGCCTCCGGGCAGCTATTTCGGGCATCCAAGACCAAGTCCGATCTATTTGAATGGGGGAATCGTGAAATCTCAAAAACTGCTTGGCGAACTCACAATTAAATAACACATTTCAAATCAGCAACAAAATCTGACATGAACTGTCCCATAAATGTTGTTTCTTATGCTCAAATAGCATTAAAAAAGCTTATTTTTTAGGCTAGATGAGCCAATGCGCATGTGCAGTCTTAAGCGCGAGTCTCCGATTTCTATGAGAACCGGAGTCCCTAACAGCAGCTGCAGTGACGCAATCACTTTATCAATCAGCGATTGTCTCTTTTCCTTAGAAGGCGGGACATATTCCGCCATTTTGCACGTTGCAGTTTCTCTCATTCATAACTAATAGTAAATCGCCTTTCTATATCTATAGTCTTTGATCGCACTCAATAATAAATGCAAGCTTGTAGTTGATTGTGGAGGGGCTGGGTTTAAGCAGACTAAATAATGTCCAGCAGACTGAAATGAAGTCCAGCATACGCAGTCAAAGTAAAAAAAAAAAAGATGGGAAAAAAAAGAAACATGCACTGAAGAATCATTCACAACACTCTCAGAAAAAAATGGTACAAAAGCTGTCACTAGGATGAAGAAAAAGGTAAAAATGTTCTAATATGTACCATTTAGGCACTAATATGCATTCTTTAGGTATAAAGGTGTACCTTTTGAAAGGGTACCGTCCCAGTGACAGCTTTTTTTCTGAGAGTGAATAAGATCAATACCATGGATTTACAAAATAAATAATGTGAATTTTCATTTCATCCTAACTCAAAGCATATAGCATTTAGCATATAATTTAGCCGGAATAATGTTATTTCTCACAGACAGACAGTAGGTGTGATTTTGTTGACTTTGAACAGCACACTAGCGTCTACAAACCACAGCCAGGTTTTGTTAAAAGACTATTGTTTCTTAAACGCCCAGTCTTCTGCTGTACATTCCAGTTATTGACTTGATTCTTTTGCATGCACATGCGGTGCCTGAAGGACACTGCCACAAGTGCGATGTGTATACAGCTCAGTGACCTTGTAGAAACAATACACACTCGCCACCTCCACACTTCTGATATTTACAGCCTCCTTTGTAGATCCGCACCAGAAACACTCACACGCGTATTCTGTGCTGTATATCCTCCGCCCAGCCGCCGGCCTGCTGTAGAACATCAAAGTAAACTGACCACACACAACCAGCACTTACACTAGCCTGTATAACAATTGTACTACATATAGCTGATGTTATTAGTATCGAGCGCAAGGTTATTTGTCTTCTTGTCTGTGCATTAGAAATATTTGTATTGTATGAAATGCATTAAGGGATTTTAAGACTTTTTCTACCGTTATTTTTTAAATCTCTTTCCAGGTTCAATGCAAGTTAAGATGTATCTAATCTAGCCTATATAATTTTAGGTAGTGTGTTACTATCTCTTTTAAAAATAGTGTAGCTTTTTAATTTAAAGGGATAGTTCACCCAAAAAGAAAATGTTCCCATGATTTACTCACCCTCAAGCCATCCTAGGTGTATATGACTATCTTCTTTCAGATGAACACAATCGGAGATATATTTAAAAATATCCTGGCTCTTCCAAGCTTTATATTGGTAGTGAATGGGGGGCGAGATTTTGAAGCCCAAAAGGAATGCATCCATCCATCATAAATATAATCTATACTGCTTTAGGGGGCTAATAAAGGCCTAATGAAGCAAAGCAATGGGTTTTTGTAAGAATAATATATATTTAAAACTTTATAAACTAAAATAAATAGCTTCTTCCAGACGACCATACGCATACTGCGCAAGTCGACTTGCGCCACGAGAGTAACCCCTGACGCCTCTCGCAGTTCAAACTAATAGGGCTGTGCAACAAACTCAAGCTCCTCTTCTCTTATATAGAAACTCTCTGACATTTGTCTGTTTTAGACTTTCTAATTCATGACCGGTGTTTTGTTTTGCTCTATCCTTTGTGTTTCCGCGTTCGTCATGCGTCGGGTCAGGGGTTACTCTTCCGCCGCAAATCGATGCATATGGCCATTTAAATATGGATATTTTTCTTACAAAAACCCATCGCTTCACTTCAGAATGCCTTTATTAATTCCATGGAGCCGTATGGATTATATTTATGATGGATGGATGATTTTTTGGGGGGGGCTTCAAAACACGCCCCCCGTTCACAATCATTATAAAGCTTGGAAGAGCCGGGATATTTTTAAATATATCTCCGATTGTGTCGGTCTGAAAGAAGATAGTCATATACACCTAGGATGGCTTGAGGGTGAGTAAATCATGGGATAATTTTCATTTTTGGGTGAACTATCCCTTTAACAAGCTAGTTTTTCCAATGTGCATTAAAAACGCTGCATTGCTGTTTTTAATGTCACATTGTATTGCATGCTCAGCCCAAACAAGCTGAGGCACTTTATATTCTGAATCATTCTTGCATCATTCAGATGGTTTATGAAACCATAAATTAACTGATTACAGTCCCCAGTATCATTTTAGTTCTTTGTTAAAAGGAAATATTGGGCATGCATGATATATAAGTACAATATCTGTTGTTGTTGTTATTGTTGTTGTTGTTTTTATATTAGTATCAGTTGATAATAAATTTTTAACTGTAAGTGCTCATTTCCTCTTAGATTACCTTTGCCATAATCTAGCGCTCACATAAAAAATTAAATCACCTATATTTTAAAATGGAAATGAGCATCAACAATTGATATCTCTTGTCTAAATATATAATAGATTCACAAATTTTTTGTAAATAACTACATTTTCTATATAATATCTTGATTCCTCTCTAACTAGTTTAAATTATAAGTAACCTTTGAAAGTAGCTTTCCCAACACTTTTGTCTTGATTTTTCACTTTTCATTCATTTGTCCTTCTAGAAGAAACAGTGTGTCTTTCTACTAGTGTTATCTGCTTTTATGTCTGTAAAGTAAATACAGCTTGTAGTAACTAGGCCAGACCCACACCAACTAGTCAGATTGTGTTTTGCCAGTCTACTTTGCATTAATAATTTACTTAATCACGTTGTAAAATCAGTTCAAGACATCTATTTATAACAGGTCCCATTGTTTCGGGGTGTGTGTGATCGTAAGCTTTGCAAGCCGCGAAGATAAAAAATCATCCAATTTGGGAAATAACGATGATTATCATTGCGAGGGGGATTAGCAATCGTTGGGAGGGCGACGCTTGTTCTGCATATTAAGGTAATAGCGGCGTCTGTGGAGGGAATCAGACGCAGCGGCTGACGTCACGGCCACATGTTCTCTTCACGGATCACCTCTCCGTTCAACCGCTTACATATAAATGAGATAATTGGCCTTTCGCTGTGCATGCAGGAAGCAGGTGTGGCTGAGGTACCATGCTGCTCTGAGACAGAGATGTGCTAAGTTCAGTGCTGACAAACAGCTCAATGCAGGTCCGCGTTCCCCGGGGGGGCATCTTCATCGATCTTACTGTAGGGCTGATATTGGGGGAGGGTGCGCACGTCAGCCTTCTGTAAAACCTACTTTCTGCTTTGCGTGGTGTTACGTTGCGCTGCATTTAGTGCCTTTGTTCTTGTCTCTGGAGGTGGGTGTCATTAATTCAATTTCTATCCTCTCTCCCTCATTTTCTCTCCCGATCTCCATCTTCCCCTCACCGCATTGCTCTCCTTCTGGACCGTCTGTCTGCGTGCTCCGCTCACGCGCTTCCT
>RJVU01062584.1:9622508-9657372 GCA_003731715.1 Anabarilius grahami | reverse complement strand
TCGCTGTGAGACACAGGGACAGATAATATCTGCCTTAACCTCTCCTCTAATCCCTTCACTGTCTGCTCATTCACCTCTGCTTTATTTGTTTTCATTTTCCCGTCCTTTTATTTGTTTAGCCATCCCTCCCTCCCTCCCGCATCGGTTCGAGTATGCTTGGTCATCACAGCATTGATTATTCTTCACTGTACTGTCTCGTTCTCTCCTCATGGGACCACATATCAGCTGTCAGACCCACCCAAGACACCCACTCACATCCCCCTGTGGCACCGCCCCCCGTATTTCACTTCTCCAGCCCTCGCACCTTCCCACATCACCTCTCTCTTTGAATGAATGCGATAACGATCCATTCACTTCTCCTTCATCCTCCCACCTGTGACTCCGATGAGACGGTGCACCGATCGCCTATACGTTAAAACCTTCCCGGTAACGCTCCGGGGAAGCAAGAGAGCCACTCTCCTTCGGATTCAGCCAAGGAGCAATGCAATGACAAAGAGGGTGGGGAGACTAACGATCGATAAATTAGGCTCCTCCCGATTGGACGATCCACCTTGCCCGTTTGCATCACAGCTGCTGATTGGCTGTTGCAGTGTTCCGTGCTCAGCAGCTGCAGCTATGGAAATTTGCCCTTCCTCTCAGCTGCTTTACTTCCTTTTTCTCTCACAAAAGCAGCGTTTAGATCTTGAACACTGAGAGTGACGATCGCCGCATAGTTTATGGACTCCGCAACGAGCGCTGTTTTGTTTTGTGATAACTTTCTGTAACTTCAACCTGCCCCAGAGCCATAAAGTGACGTTGCCGTCTCCCATGTGCTTTCTCTCTCTCTCTCTCTCTCTCTCTGTCCCTTTCTTTGCCTCCTCCCCATTTTCCCTCCCTCTATCTCTTAATCAAGACACGCAGCCTTTGCATTGCTGCCTGCCTCCCGTCTGCTTTCCTCCTCTACCTCTCGTGCACTCTCTCACTCGCGCTTTCTGCCATGCGCTTTCAGCCTCTCTCTGTTTGTGGCTCACCTCTGTATTCCCCAGTTACAGGTTTGCAACATAAACAGCTGCGGCTTCAAGCTTTTCCTTTGTTATTTTGTACTTTTATTACTTGTATTTTGCGAAATATTCCTTTCGCGAAGTGTATTTGCAGTTCTGAAGCTGTTGTAACTGAGTTTGTTGTCTTTGTTTTTTGTGTCTTTTCGCAAAGACAGGTTCTCCTGCTGCAAGAGGACTCTTAGAAGTGTGCGAGGACACGTCACAGTGCGATGAAAGGAATGCAGGGAAAGCAGGAGGGATGAGAAAGCGTTTCAAGTAAAAGAAGACTTGCATCACCATAAAGTGCCTCATCTGGATGCTGCGGAAGCCCTCCTCTGTGTCCGCACTCCCGTCCTGGCTGGTCTCTGCTTCGGAACGCTCTTTTCCCCGCTGACTTGAGCGTGCGTGTGCGCTTGGCCTTGGCTTGGGCTATATTTCACCCTGACAGTCAATCAACCCATTTGCCTGTTCCTCGATTCCAACTTTGCCTGCTCGCCGTTTCACCTTATAATACAAGGACGCCAGTCGATTAGTTTCCCCTTTGGGTTCTCAAAGTGTTTCTCCCCTTTCTTCTGCAGTCTCTCCATCCCTTGTGAGCCAGACATGCGAGCATCTTTAGGGACTGCTGCGGCTATGGCAACAGGGCAGGGGGTTTCGGAAGCCTAAAATTAGAGAGAGTACGTTTTACATCAATGCAAGAGAGCGCTCCAGAGGGTGAGTCTAGACAGTGGGACGACCACTGCAGACAAATAGAAAGTGCCGCTTTACTCTACTTTTAATGCCTTGTTTTCCTGGACGGCAGCCGAAGATGCACCGCAGCATGTTACAGTGACCTACCCCACCTCCGCACTCTCGATCCATCGCTCTCCCTACCTGACTTTAAACTATTCTCATATTTTCGTCATACTTACCCTTTGGTTAATCACCAGACTATGCCCCCTTCCTGTCAATAAGAGAGTTTGGTTTTCATCTCTAGACTGGTAGTCTGAGGAGCTCCTCGCCACTGTGCTCCTTTTTTTGCAGCCTTTGTGCTTTATCACGCCTGGCTGCCCCACCCTTCCCCAGCCCTCCGCTCACCCGCCACTCGCCGAAGGACCGCCATGGCCGTCAATGTGACCATGGGCCGTGACACCAAGTGGCTGACGCTGGAGGTGTGCAGAGAGTTCCAGCGAGGAACCTGCTCGCGCTCGGACACCGAATGCAAGTTTGCTCACCCCTCTCGCACATGCCACGTGGAGAACGGCCGCGTCATCGCCTGTTTCGACTCACTCAAGGTAAATACACTTTATTATTGCACTGTGATATATAAACTATTAGAGCATTATGAGATGTTTTAGTACAGATTGAATCACTCGCACACAATATTTGGTCATTTTGTCAAAACCTCAAGGCTCTTTTTCTGAGTAGTGTTTTCTCTCCTTCTGATGTCCTGGAATCAGCTTTTGAGTTTGTGTCATCCTAAAACTTTAAAACCTCTGGTCTGGGATTGGTTAGTTATGATTATAAAGTTATATTACATTATTACATTGTGTCAATGAAAAAAAAAAAAAGAATATTGATTGACTACCACTGAATGCTGTGAGTGTGTTACGTCCCTGAGTATTTACATGGTCCTCCAAAGTGCCAAGAATACCATTATGTATCCAAAAAAACATTCTAATACTGTTGGATTATCTCCAAATAATCCATGGTGTTACTTTTTCTTTGAAAGCATAATGAAGTCATCTCAGAGGCACAACATTTAAAGGAACAGTTCCGTCAATTCCGCCATCGTTAACTCACTGTTTTCAATTTTGATAATAATAAGAAATGTTTCTTGAGCATCAAATCAGCATAGTAGAACGATTTCTGAAGAATCATGTGACACTGAAGACTGGAGTAATGATGCTGAAAATCCAGCTTTGCATCACAGTAGTTTAAGTTATTATTTGCAGATAATCTATTGAAAAATTGAGCTGACTGGATCATGAAGTCAGTGAGTAGGCCCTGTTTCCACCTGGTATTAAGATGTGTTTTGATTGATCGGATCACAAGTGGACGACGCTAAACACAGATTTAAACGGGTTGTAAAATGTTTCGGCTATGTGTCTCCCTCGTCTACTTGTGATCCGATCGACCAAAATGTCTCTTAATACCAGGTGTAAACAGGGCCTCAGAAACCAGATTAGATTCATGAACGTATCATTCAGACTGATGTGAAAAAAGAATGATTCATTTATGAATAGGACATCATTGGTGGATGTAAAGATTTTTAGTGAATAACAGTTTAAAACTAACTTTGTTTCTTTCACAAAGACGTCATATGCCATTAGACAACTTGATATAGTCATAATAATTCGTTTTATGATGAAGCTTGGAGCTTTTGACTACTTTTTAGTGTGCAATCCTTAGTCCCCATTCATTGCAATTCCATGAAAAGTAAAAACCAGCACATCAAATAATTTCTCCTTTTGTGAGTATACTAAAAGAGATTTTGAACATCAATGAGTAAATGATGACTGAAATTTTGGGTGAACTGTCCCTTTAATCATTTGTATGATTAACAGATTAACCGTGCAACAGAATTCGAATTTTTTATTTTTGTTTAGCTTTAGGTGGTTTGTTGATTTATTAGCTCAAATTTTATACCTTTTATCTTCTGATTGTCCATGGTAATCTCAGGAAGGAACTCTATGGAGCTGTGGGACAATCAGGACTCACATTAACTGTGGTGCTGAGCATTGAGCTATGAGCACAACAAATGTGTTTGTGTGTTTATGTCTCTGCGTATGTGTTTATGTGCGGGGAAAGAGCCAGACAAGGCCCTCTCTGTCTGAGTGCAGCAGCTGTCTCCTCTTTTATTGAGCTAGAATGTATTATTTGGCCATTTTTTGGCTGTGTACAGCATGTGTGGGGGAGCTCAGGATGAGGAGGAGTGAGAGAGAAAGCTACACGAAGCCTAGCAACAGCGCCAGCCGACTGGATACAGTAATCCCTATGAACCGTGTTACAGTTGTTAGCACTGGGTGCCAGTGACCTGTGTAGATTAATTGCTCATCCAATTGTTTGATTGTTTTTATCAGAACAGTAAAAGCAGCCAGCCGTCTCTATCTAAAAACTCAGGGTTAGATTGCTGTTATGACTGAGAGAGATAAAAGCTAGAAGAAATAAATGAGAGAAACTGTTTGCTGTTCATTCTTCATTATGTTCTTGTGTGTGTGTGTGTGTGTGTGCGCGCGTTTTTGTGACATATCAGGACGCAAATGTGTATAATGACATGGGTATGACATAGGTATTACAAGAAGAGGTGACTTATGAGGACATTACCCCATGTCCCCACTTTTCAAAAGGCTTATAAATCATACAGAATGAGTTTTTGTGAGAAAGTCAAAGTGTGCACAGTTTCCTGTGATGGTTAGGTTTAGGGGTAGGGGTAGTGTAGGGGGATAGAAAATATGGTTTGTACAGTATAAAAACCATTACGCCTATGGAATGTCCCTACAATTCACAAAAACGAACGTGTGTGTGTGTGTGTGTGTGTCTGAAGAGTTTAAATGGCTCCTGCGTAAGTGCTAAGAAGAGGTGCACTTATAGTCGGCATGAAACGGAAATTGTGCTGTCTATTGTGACACATATTTGAGTGAAATGGCTTCTTGAATAAGAAAAATGTAGGGCGGGACTTGATTTTGTTTGTCGGAAGTTGATTGGATCATTGTTTGCTAATTGCTGTGAGTGACAGGTTATGGTCCCGCCCCCACGCTGGTGCACGCGTCATCAGAGAAGAGATGTTGTCGTAAGGGGGAGGGGATGTTTTGATGAAAGATTATGAGGACGCATGTAAAAGCAAATGAGGTGTACGGATAAATAATTTATAAAACGGATCGTTACGGTCCTTGTTCCTGATTTATTTATTTACGATAAAGCACGGCTATGAAAGCTTCACCGAACAGATCTGTGTATCACTTCGCAACAGTCTTAGTAATTATATAATAAAAATTATAATTATATAATATTTCAGCAAAATTACCTATTTATTTAAATTTATTTAATGAAATATGAGTGACCCCTGCTGGCGTTATGTCTGCATCATTCACCTTTCATTTTGAGGGAATATTATTTAGAGGTATTTTGTTTCAGGTATGGTACTGTATGTACAGTATACTGTATGTTACACTGTTTAATAATGCTTCTTGAATTGTCAATTTTTATTTTCATAGTGACTTTACAGAAAAAAAACTTTTTCCGCACATAAGACAAACCTTTGCTTGAGAAACCTCTATGCTAAAAAACCTGCAGAGAAAGGTGTTCACATGCTCATGCTAATGTAATTTTATTTAGGTGCGTCAGACTTTTCAAGGTGATCCGACCAAGAATTTTTTTTAGTTGAGGAGGATAAAAAAGAGAAAATTATCAGCAACCACTCAAGAACCACCCAGAACACCCTAGCAACAGCATAGCAACGCCCTGGCAACCACACACAGCACTAGTATGCCAGACACTAGTGCTGTGGGTGGTTGCCAGGGTGTTGCTATGTAGTTGCTAAGGTGTTCTTCAGTTCAAAAAAGGTAAAAATATTGTAATTAATTGTGCAAGATCTCAGGTGTTGAGTGCAGCCCCCTTCAGTCACGATCATGGCATTTTTTTATGTTAAAATAATTCCAGCATTTTTCTCCAGACCCAATTACCTCCCCCCAGGCCTCTCTCTCCTCTGTACCCCTGCACACCTCCACATCTCTTCTAATTTATCGATATCCCCTAATGGCTGCTGTTCTGTCCTTTTTTCCACTAGCCCCTGATGCACAATGTCTTGCTGTTCGTTGACCATTAATCTTGTTTGGTTTGCTTGAAAACGTATCAGAGAAGCACGAATTAGGCAGTCAGCTAGTCTATGTAAATGTGATTCAGTTATTGATGTAGCACTGGCGCTGGCACAGGCTTCTGTCTGAAAAACTAAATCAGCAGGTACTGTCACTGACTGCGTCTTATTCACATGAACATGAGTTAAAAAGTTATTTTTAGAAAATAGGACAACTAAATGGACACGGAGAGACACTGTTCCAGGAAGTACATTTAATGGGGACATTTGGAAAACAGGATTTACCTTGTACTTTTGCAATAAAAGAGTTGATTTACTATGTGAATATTAAAGTACTGATCAAAAGTGTGGGGACGGTTATTTAATGTTTTTCAGTCTCTCATGCTCACCAAGGCTGCATATATTTGATTAAAAAATGCAGTAAAACAGTAATACTGTGAAACAGGTATAAAAATAATCTTGTATATGACATATATATTGTGATTAAATAATAATAAAGTAATTAATTATACCAAATATGAATAAAACAAATAAGATACCATGTATCATATATATCATTGCATCTTGCTGTACATTTTTCTACAGGTGAAAAGTAGCACCGCACCAAACTTATGTTTCCTTTCTGCCATTCTCTCCATCTCTCTCAGTTTAATGTGGAAGTGAGTGTCTCTGTGTTTGTGGTGTGACTGTGCATAGCTGTATGCTCGCTTCTCACAGTCATGTGATACAGGCCAGCTAAATATGTCAGGGGTGTTTTGGCACAAACAAAAAAGTACTACATTTGAAAGTGATACAGAAACCCTTAGTTTGTTTTAAAGTCCCCCTGTAGTCAATAATTTTATCCCATAAAACTCATCTTTGATCATCATATGACATATTTAAACTTTTTTTTTCTCTCAGTGAAAATAAGTTCTTCATGCCTTAAAATAGCTTGAATGTAACCTTTGCTTAATTTAGTATAAGCAGAACCATGAATATGCAAATTAGCCCCGCCTCTCAATCGCGCAAGCTCGGAATACCTTATCCACTCAATTTTACAGTAGTAAATGCTACACAATGGCAAGTAGAAATAATGGTTTAATTCAGTCATATATGTTTGAACCAGAAACTGATTCAGAAGAAGAGGAAGAGTGAATTATACAGGCTCATCTACGAGTTAAAGTATCAGAATGGTAATGCGTTTTATGTATCGCACTCTACGTCGGACACGTAACGGTAATTGATATGATTAGCCGTTGGCTTGACTACGTTATCAAACAGCTAATAATGTGTTGCTAATGTTATACAAACCATGTTCCCGTTCACCATCTCAGTCAGACAGCTGCCTTCTGAAAATCAGTATCCTTACAAACACTTTGAACAACTCAGAACATCAGTGGAGAAAGGCATATACATAATTCACCTGCTATATTGCTAAATGTACCCGATTTTTCATATCAACAGAAAAATATACCGGGATAACCTGACTTCTCTTGAGACCCACTGCTTCAGAGCATAGTTAATGATATGCTAAAGCCCGCCCGCATTCAGATGGGATTGGTTACAACGTATTTGTGACATAAAAAATAATTATTAGGGTCCTTGTAAACGCAGCTAATGTAAATGTCTTTACTGTCACTATTGATCAGTTTAATGCAAACTTTCTGAATACAAGTATTAAAGACTCCCTATGGTGAAAATTAAGTGTTAAATGTTGTTTATATATCTATGTGGTATTTTTAATATGCTTTAAGACAAACCATGTGCAAATTCATAAGTCAACACCATTGTTGAGTATTTTTTCCTTAAAACTTCAGTGAACCAAAGACAGTCTGTAAAACGCGATTTGATCTAGATGTAATTTAATCACAGTTTAAATAATGGATTATTTTTATCCTACTAAGAGAAACAATGTGAAGTTGACCGTTTAGTCACTGGTTTGATTTACTGTACAGACAAAGAACATCTGACTGTACATAAATTATTACATATCAGAAATCACTGGTCACAGATCAGGCATTATAATGAACACAGTTACTTACATGTTGTTGCATTACTGTCGAGACCATATCGTAAAAGTCTGTTTGTAAAGCCTGCGCTGAAATTACGACTGATTTACCAAAGAATCCACACAAATAAAGCTCAACTGAGACATTCACATTGTTGAAAATAAATGACCATATTCCTAGCATTAGGATTCTTTGAAAGGTAATGTTATTTTTAGTCCTGTATCCTGATCCTCTTCTCTCCTCGTCATCTCACTAACATGCCAGTGGGTGTTAAAATTATTGACTACAGGGGGATTTCAACTCTTACTGACCCCAATCTTTTGATCTGTAGAGTATGTCTACAAACATTAACATTACGGACAGCAGTCATGTTAATAGTCTAATAAAAGCAAGTATTATTGTATATGGAGTGGGTCACCTTATGTGTTGAAATCACATGACCGGTTAAAATACTACTCACTTAGTGGTTACTCATGCTATGCTTTACACCACAAGTCCTAGACAACTGCCATATTGTCCATCACAACATAAAGAAGTAGTGAGTTCACTTTTAAAGGGACAGTAGCAAAAACAGCCTGTTTAATTATAAGAAAGGTAAAAATTGTATTGAAAATGAAATGATGTTTTTGGCACAACATATATTGTCTAAGATTCTTGAGGAATACAGTCTCTTTAAGAATATGCTTTTTGAACAAGAGAAATCTGCATTATGAAAAGATTCAGGGCTCAGATTTTAATTGAAGTTTATTGTGGTTTAATCAGATATGCAGTCTGCTTTTTTCAATTGTACATTCTCTCCTTTATTTCCTCCCTCTCCCTTTCTTCCTGTCTGGCCAATCAGTAGTAAGGAGACAGCATGAGGCAAAACTTACTCTTGGTTGCCGGGTGTGTTACCATGACGACGCAGAGGAGATCCCTGACCTAGTCCATCCTACATGACATGACTTACAGCTTTTCATCTCTGCCGTTTCTCTTCTCATGGGGACACTGTCAGAGCCCTCAGCTCATTTCCCGCATCTCTCTGTGGTGACGACCTGTGTTTTCTGTATCACAGTGTTCTATTGAAATGAGCGGCGTGTTCTCACTGTCTTCCAGAATGTTAAAGCTTGGCTGTGAGGCTGGATCTCATGTGTGCTTTGGCAGGATCACCTGTCTGCTCCTTTGAGACGATCTGCTCATTAACCACACACTCCCACAATACACGCTGCTGATGCAATTGCTCTCAATGTCAGTGTGTGTCAAAGAGACATACAAGTGTCAGGGCACACAGTTAACAATGTTACACACATCTGTGACTGTACATCCTTGCATGCGAGTGTCTTGCCTATGATGATTTTATGGAGAAGAATTGAAGGGGGGTGTCATTAGGTATCGTATCAGGCTCAGACGGCACGCCCACCGACCGTCCCATTAACCTCAAAACCAGAGCGTTCATAGACCGTCTGATGCATATTACACACAAAAGCAGTGAGGAAATGTAATTAGTTCCTGTATTTAAGTATCTTTTTGGCTACTTTGTAGTTTGACTAAGTATCAAAGGCTATGTTCACACTGCGAGCCTTAATGCTCAATTCCGATTTTTGCTCAGATCTGATTTTTTTTGTTCACATTATTGTTTTAAATGTGGCCAATATCAGATTTCCAGTGTGAACAGATCTGAACTGACCTGCATGTGCAAAAGTATGATTCAAACGGGGTTGCCAGGTTTTTAACCACAAAATCCACTCAATTGCTTCTTCAAAATATCCCGTTAGTGCGATCGATTTAACCCTTGGAGTTGCAAAACAACCCGTGGCAACAGTGAAAAAGTAACCCAATTCTGCGGGAGAATCACGGACTTGGCAACACACACAGCGTGCTGTCATATTGAAGTAAACACGGAGGGCAATAAAGTAAGCGATTACATGTTTATTTATAGTGTGATCTGCCACAGAAGCCAGCGAAATTATGCACAAGCAACATGAAAAATAAAGACAATGATGTGACGAAAGCAGAGTTTTGAAACTTTTATGATCAGGCCCTCATGTATTGCTTGTATTATAGAGCGGTCTCTGTTATACTTACGAGTTCTGACACATCACTGCCCTTCTGACTGACTACCATTCACAACTGTCTTGATAACGTTGGGTATGTAAAATATTTCAGTAGACTCCCATAAGCGCAGAATCCTGACGTATGTTGATCTCAAGTGACGTAAAAATCGCATGAATTCCGATATGACTGTTCACCCTGAACATCTGACCTGTATCGGATTTAGCACCACATATGGAAGTGGCACAAATCGGAATTGAAAAGATGAGATTCCATGTGGTTTGTACTGTTCACACTGTCATGGGGAAAACAGATATGAGTCACATGTGGGCAAAAAAAATCAGATTTGGGCCACATTTACCTGCAGTGTGAACGTAGCCAAAGATGTTAGCAACTTTTACTCTCTGCTTGACTAAATTTTTTATGTAGTCTGTACTCTAAGACATTTATGATAAGTAATGCAATTAGTTGTTACATTTTGCATGGCTCCTAACTTTTTCTGCAGCAGTATATTTCTGCTACAAAAGAAGTGATATCGCCATCTACAGGACATTGAAGGTACTATATCTTGTGCGTTTTGCCCATACCCACCCAAACTTGTCAACAAAGCTACTTTACGCAATTGTGAGTGTACATTAGCAGGTATAGTTGTGAATCGCATGTTTCATAGATGAGGACGTGGTGATGAGGCCAGTGCGTCCAGTGCAAGTAGGCTTTGACTATTTAATTTTACTCAACATTATTTTATTTATCCATTATATTGAAGAGGCCTTTTTGAAGGATATTGGTTTAGTTCTGCTCTTCTTGAGCACTTGAGATGAACTGAGACTTGAGTGTTTGTAGACTTTTAAGAAGCTGTTATGTCGACCTTGATTTATTGAAATTTCAAGGTGTTCAGTTTTGTTTCGACTTTAGAAAATAAACATGTGATTGCTCTCTCCAAAAAATTGTTTCTTGTTTTTCACTGGCACGTCTCTTAGGTGTTGAGGACTAGTGGATCTTTGAGCCTACATTCAGTATGATTACTTAAGTACTGATAAAATCAGAAACTCTAAGATTTTTACTCAAGTCATATTGGAATTGGTGACTTGTAACTTGAGTCAACTATCAGAATTCATCTCTAACCTTAATACAGCCAAATGTAGGTGGAAAATGTGATATTTCATGTAATAATTTTAATACAATATGTTATTTAAATACATTTACTTGTTTCTATTGGTGATTTAATAATAATGTATAATACTTACACTACCGTTTAAAAGTTTGGGATTTTTATTTCTTTAAAGAAATTAATACATTAATCAAAAGTGATAGACATTTAGAATGAAAAGATTCACAAAAGATTTCAACATTGATAATAATAAGAAAGGTTTCCTGCTGCAAATCAGCATATTAGAATGATTTCTGAAGGGTCATGTGACACTGAAGACTGGAGTAATGATGCTGAAAATTCAGCTTTGCCATCACAGGAAATAACTAAATTTTGAAATATAATTAAAATAGAAAACAGTTCACGTTATTTTTTATCAAATAAATGTAGCATTGTGAGCATAAGAGACTTTTCAAAACCATTAAAAAATCATACTGACCCCAAACTTTTCAAAAGTAATGTATAAATGTATTTCTGCCCACTGTATATTAATACATGTATACTGTGTTTAGTATGAATTTAGGTTGTTTAAATAATTATTTAATAACATTAATTTAATAACATTGTTTGTGTATTGAAAATATTGAAATATTTAGGCATTACTTTTGACTTTGAAGTGAAGTTAAATAATACCACACAGTGTGAACCCGGCGCGTAACATACCGCCACACTGGTCACGGTGAGATTTCAGGTTGGTGTGATTCTCAGGATGATGCAGGGAGACCGATGGTAAACATTGCTTGTTGTCATGTACTTTAACACACTGTCACAGGGTTTGCAGTGAATGTAATCTTTATTTATAGAGAAACGCTCCAACTCTGATTATGTTGAGCTCACTTCTTTTACAAGCAAGCCAAGGGCACTGCTCTTAGCCAGAACAGGATGTGATGTGGATATGGCTTTATTCCACCTGACTATGTGTGACTAGGTGTCATATGGAGCTGCATGTGTGGGAGTTGCATTGAATGATGCAGCAGTTGGATAGTGGAACATCTCCAAGTCCTCAACAGCACACATTGATCACGCTGTCCCTGCACACTGACACTCCAGACTCCCACTTTCATCTCCATTAAGTGCACCAGATCACACTGGCCAGCAAAGAGACACCCCCACACTCACTCACTTCAAATTTTGTTAGGACTTCATCGCTGTTAAAAGCTGCCCAGAGGCTACGGAAGACACAGACAAGTGTTTAAATTGCTGTATGTGGTGGACAGTTGTCCATCTTGTTCATATGGAGTGACACTTTGACATTGTGTCTGAACTGTTAGCGTTGCATTTGCATTCATTGTTTCCACAAATTTAATTTGAATTCCATCAGGGTTGCATCGGGATTCCATTCAGATTCCATCCTGTTAGAACCGCATGCTCCATGCTAAGAAGCTCAATTCAGTTTGTGAGCCCAACAACCCATTTAAATCTGTGATGACTTTAGTAAAAATTGAGTCTCTTATCTAACCAAAGAAAGAAAAAAAATAAGTCATTGTTGCCTTTGCATGCCTGTTGACGAAGATTGTTATAACTCTTTCAGGCATTTTTGCAGATGATGTCTGTAAAGAGCAACATGAGGCATTAAGATGTGTTTTAACTCTTTCTCCCTCACAATTCTGAATGCATTAAAGGAAGACATTCAGTGCACCCAATCATGCTTTTTTAAGCATTGAAGATTTGAATAAGGAGTACGTCTTCTTTTAGAATAAAATGTCTGCATGACATTAGAATAAAAAAATTTCATAGACTATTTGCTTTCTTTAATACACATTCTATGTTAAATGAAATAAACATTTTGCCATTATTTATTCCCCAAACAATCCAAGTGGGCACAGTTGGTTTTCTTTCTTTCGTAAACACAAAAGGAGATGTTTGACAGTCCAATCTGCTCTTTTCTATGCAATTACAGTGAAAGACTTGGTCTGTCAAGCTCTAAATTGAATTATGCCATATAAGTAGTCTACATAACATATTATTCAAAGTCTTTTGAACCCATATGTAAGCTTTGTGTGCAACTGACCAAAAGTTAGGCCTAAGTCTAAATATTGTTGATGTCATGGTCACCATTCATTTTCATTGTGTGTAAAAGAGCGACAGATATTCTTTTATATCAAGTCTTTGGTGTTCTGCAGAAGAAAGAAAATCATTATGAGCAACATAAGGGTGAATAAATGATGACAGAATTTTCATTTTTGGATGAACTATCCCTTTAAAAAAGAATGATTAATTTGTCAAAAACATTTGTGTTTGTAATATTTCATCAAATTGTATATCTCGCTTCAACTCTGAAACAACTTTCTTTTTCAGCAAAATACTTAGTTTAAACCACTCGATCTTTATTAACTTTTTGGATATTATAAGTTTTGGTTACCTGAACTTTCAGTGGAGAGACAGAAATCTCCAAAAGGTTTCATTAAAAATATCTTAAAGGTTTAGTTCACCCAAAAATGAAAATTCTGTCATTAATTACTCACCCTCATGTCGTTCCACACCCAGAAGTCTCGTTTATCTTCGAACACAAAAGAAGTTCTTTTTGATGAAATCTGAGAGCTTTCTGTCCCTCCATAGACAGCTACGCAACTACCACTTTGACGCTTCAAAAAAGTTCATAAAGAGATCGTAAAACTAATCCATATGAATTGAGTGGTTTAGTCCAAATTTTCTGAAGAGACTCGATCGCTTTATATGATGAACAAATTTAATTTAAGCTTTTATTCACATATAAACATTGATCAGCGAACATAAACAGAAGCTCAACCGAACCTGAAACCTCAAATGGGGCCAAAGTGGTAGCGGCATAGCTGTCTATGGAGGGACAGAAAGCTTTCAGATTTCATCAAAAAGATCTTCATTTGTGTTCAGAAGGCGATTGAAAGTCTTACAGGTTTGGAGCGACATGAGGGTGAGTAATTAATGACATTGTCATCATCATGATCTTTTTTTTTTTTTTTTAAACTTGCATCTTTATTGGAGTTTTATAATAACAACAAAATAAAATAATAAAAAATAAATAAAAAAATAAAATAAAATAAAAAATATATATATAACCTACATTGAACCAAATCAAATGAGGCCAAGGGGGGAGGTATCTAGTACAATTGAAACAAAAATAAGTCAAATTGTGATCTTTGGAAACACTGAATAATAAACCATACATATACAGTACTTCTACCATCTTTTGTGCAAGATTACCAGAATCCAATCCGTAGAATCTCACAAACTTAACACACAATGTACAGTACAGTTATGCATTCTCTCGGGCAAGAAAATGGGACCATTTTCTCCATTTTTCTTTAAATGATGATTCTCTTAACCTTATAGTGTAGGTTAATTTTTCCATTATAAAAATGTTTTGAATTATATTTGTCCATTGCTGTTGATCTGGGATGTTCGATTTGAGCCAAAATCTAGTAATAGCCTTTCGGGCCGCAGACAACAAAATCTTGGATAAATAAAGATCCTCCTTCCGCACACTTTCTGTGATGTTTCCAAGAAACATAACTTTACAATCCTTTGGGATCATGTATCCTAGCACCTTCTGTAATGTATTGTTAACAATAGTCCAAAATGGTTGAATTTTAGGACAAATCATGATCATTTTTGGGTGAACTAACCCTTTAAGTTTTAGGTTTAACATCTTGATTAGTCGATAATTGTTACCAATCCCTAGGTTTAACGTGCAATTCTCAATTTTTTACCATACATAACATGTGGTCCCTGCTCCATTTCTCTATCCCCCAAGAGCTCCATAACCTGAAAAGGGTAGAAAATTGAACAAAAGAAATTTACATGAAAGAAAATGGAGAAGGTTTTTCCATAGACCATCAGCCGGAGTGTTTAACTGCCAGACTGATGGAACGACATGTTTCCCTACTGGGTTATTACAATACCTTACACAGTGCAGAACAAATGGCATTGCTCCATGGGTTCATCGAGTCTGTCTCCCAGTTAATCGACCACGCTCATGTACGTTTGGTGTGTGTGTTTGACCGTGTCTGCTGCTCGACGATCAACATGTTGCTCGGACAGCTGGGTGATAAGCATCATGCTATACGTCCGATCCATATGTAGTATGAATGCGTACAACAGGCACAAGGGCTATATAATCTGTCAGCCGCACAGACGGGCAGATTGTTGATGCGAACAGACAGACAGAAAGGGAAGGCTGTCACTGTCAATTCATTTGAAAGTAGTGAAATTTTTTTTCCGTACATGTCCCACTGCTGTCATTTTGCTGTTTCCTCTGATCGTTTGATATTCAGACCTTTCAGCACTCCTGAGATTATGCTGTTTTCTTTTCATTTGATGCGGTTTTGGATGTTTCTGTTGTAGTGGAAAGTTGGAATCGGCACTGTCAAATATCTAGGGATTCCCGTTTAATTTATCCTCTCAATCACGGAGCCCTTATCTTCCTGTCACGCAGTCTTGGATCTTTTAGTAGCTGAGATTCAGTGCAATTCATCTCTCTGTCTCTCTCTCTGTGTCTCCCTCTTCAACCCCTCTAAGGGACGCTGTACACGTGATAACTGTAAGTACCTGCATCCTCCACCTCATCTCAAGACCCAGCTGGAGATAAACGGCAGGAACAACCTGATCCAGCAGAAGACCGCAGCCGCCATGCTGGCCCAGCAGATGCAGTTCATGCTGCCTGGAGCTCAGCTGCAGCCCATCGTGAGATCAGATTTTCATAACCAATAACGTCACAATCATTTCTTTCGGCTTGAAAACATTGGTTTATTATCCCTTGTTGTCTTTGTGTTTCCTATCCAGACTTCTTTCCCAGTTACGCCTTCCCTGGCCAACAGTCAGAGCATGGCTTTCAGCCCATACCTGAGCCACATGAGCCCGGGCATCAGTCTCATGCCCGAGCTTCTGCCCAGCGCCCCCGTGCTGGTCCCGGGGAGCCCCACCGGCATGGCCATGGGCAATGGAAATTCAACGCAGAAACATGTTCGCACAGACAAACTTGAGGTGTTAAACAGTGAACAACTTGCTGTTGTTGTTAGTGGTCTAATAATATCACTATAACTGTTGCTAAACACATATTTAGCATGTAACTCATTCCACACCATTTGTGCTGCTGACATGAAATATATTTTAAATTGCATGCTGTCCTTTTTTCAAAGCCATCACACTTTTTCAAAGCGATATAACAAGAAAAAAAATCTCATAGACTTGCATTGAATGAGTCAAAAATACAGGCCAGAATGTGATAGAGACTTAGGACTGGGGGTGTTTTGACCTGGGCCAGTAAGCAAGCGCCTATCAACCGGACAATACACCCTAGCAACCGCATAGCAACATGTTAAAATAATCTATCAACCTAATAGAGTGCAACAGTTGTGTTCCGGAAGTAAAACTCCATTCAAACACCAAACTCCAATTTTCTCTATAGAAACTGATTTTTACAGTAAAAACGTATAAACCTTTAAAAACAGAATATATATATGTATACAGTATATATATATATATATATATATATAAATTAGTGCTGTCAAATCGATTAATCACGATTAATCGCATCTAACAAAAGTTTGTTTACATAATATATGTGTGTGTATATTTAACTACACTTGTTTATTATATATATATATATATATATGTCACACAGCCACACACATGTAATATATATATATAAATATAATATATACACACACACATATTATGTAAACAAACTTATGTTAGATGCAACTAATCACGATTAATTGATTTGACAGCACTAATATATGCATATATTTTGCAATAAACTTAAAATACGTTTCTTTACATAAAATTAACAACTAAAAAATGTTTAAAAATGTGTCTATTTTTAATTTGGTTGTCATTTGCAATGCTTCATGGGGTTGTAGTTCTGTATTATTGTTTTTTGTACTTCTTTCCCTCAATAAATCCGTTGTGTGCAGCGTTTGTAATATTCTGATTCATCTCGTAGCTGGTTGGTTTGGTTCATGGTTTATAACTGTTTAAAAAAGACATTTTTTAAAATCCCTATGGGAAAAATGAATGGAAAAAATACTTCCGGATCCAGTGTCACTGAAAAAGTGTGTGGGCACTCTATAGCAACACCCTGGCAACCACTCACAACACAGAGTTGGACAAGGGCCACTCACATTAAAATGACTGTAACTTAGGTTGATTTTAAGCATGAATAATAGGTGATAGTAAATCTCTGCTGTCCTGCTCCCAGGTGTGTCGAGAATTCCAGCGGGGAAACTGCACGCGTGGGGAGAACGACTGCCGCTACGCCCACCCAATGGAAGCCGCCATGGTGGATGGCAGTGAGAACTCCGTCATAGTTTGCATGGATTACATCAAGGGCCGCTGCACCCGAGACAAATGCAAGTACTTTCACCCTCCGGCTCACTTACAAGCCCGGATAAAGGCGGCGCAGCACCAAGCCAGCCAGAATGCTGCTGCCATGGTGAGTTACTGAGACGATCCCATTACAATGACATCACAAGCACTAATTCTCATAATTATGACAATTACAGATTACTTATACTGTACAGAAGATGATGTTCTGTGTAAAAATACCATCAGTAAAGATAATATGGTAACAATATGAAGTAGTAGACATATTGATAATTAGGCTAAACATCATTTAATGCACTATTGATTGAAACTTTTTAAGCAAGTGAAGACCTTGATGAATGAAAGTGCTTTATTTTATCCATCCGTCTGAATTTATTTCGAAATGAATAATATAAAGCATCAATTTTACAGTAATTTGTGAATAAATTTCCTTTGGAGGATAAATAAAGTTAGTCTAATCTAATAAAGTTGTGTTATATAATAAATGTAAAGTCATTGTTATTAATTGAAATGGTTACATATTTAAATAAATTCTGACCATTTTAAAAGCATAAATCAAAAAGAACCAAAACTCAAACCACTTTATTTTAATATAAAAATGTATTAATGAATAATGTATTCATGAACGTAACATTCGTACGTAACCCAACGTCAATGATATTATATCATACAATTTTTGTTTGTTTTTCAAACTCATAAGGCTCAGACCACAATGCACTGTTTATTTGTGGCCATTTTATGCTGTAATTTAGCAAGTTACATCATCATTTAGCACCATTTTGGTGGAAAAGGAGGTATCGTTGCATTCTTTTAGTAATACAAGGCAAGTCATTTATCACATCTTATACTGGGCAATTTTAGTATGCAAATAGCCATTTTAGCATCCGATTTTATCCAAGGCAACTTTCACTACACGTTACATGGACAGTCTCACTGGGGTAACCTGGAGTTAAGTGACCAGCAACCTTAGTTTTGTCCAGAACGCCATTTTCAATAAGCTCTACTAGTGTCAGATGAAGGTGTGTGTATTTATAACTCACTTTCCACACACCTTCAATGTGAGGTTCAGGAGTGTATTAAATAATTCAGATCCCCCACAGGAGGGGGAGTGTGTGTGTGTGTCTGTAGGCGAGCTCTTTGTCTCTTGTGTGATGTATGAAGACCAGGGCTCCATGATCGCTTGCAAACAGTGTCTGCAGTGCAGGTGCAGGAGAGAAAAATGATAAGAAGGAAAAAAACAAGCAATTCATTCCCACAGAAACCTCCACTAGTTAGCAGCCTTTCAGCCGAAAGCGTACTGCAGCCAATTTCCCTTTAATAATGTCATCTTTATCCCAGTCCTCCCAAGTCTTATCATGTAACATTTTTACAGAGGTTTATTTACAGTGCACAGATGTGGGAACCTTATCCAGATATCCTCCCCTGCTTCTTGCAGTCACCTGATTTGCCTTAGGCTTTATCATATGTTGGCTTTATTTGACTCCCTCTCGGTTCATGCTGTCATTCTTTTTGAACACTGCTTGATTGTCTTTACATCCTCACAGCTCTCTTTGTTGTCCTACAAGCTTATTACCCAGCTCTCTCTCTCTAACCTCAGCTGCATCTGTTCCTTCACGGCTCATTCTCTTGTCTTGTGTTTATGTCCACTGTCGTTGATTGGTTTGTCATCGTCATGTGGTCACTGCTCGCATACCCAGCCCCCAGCGCATCCTCTGAAGCGCAGCCTGCAGCCAACTTTCAACCCGGTACTTTAATTTTCACCTATTTTTGTGTCTTTTCTTTGCTAATTTGTTCATTTCTAATTGCTCGTTTGCATATAGTCTGTGTTTTTGATGAACGTGTTAATGCTGCAAGAAACTAGCCACAACCTCTGTGTAAACTAATCAGTTAGAAGTGAAGTGAAACTGAATAAATATACAAAGTCTGGGTTCTAGAAGTATATTTCTCATTAATTTTCTCCACAGGCACTTCAGAAAATTGAAACTTTAAACCAAACCAACTAGCTCAGAGAGTAATCACAAGTTTAAATTTAAAAATCTGAAAAAAAGAATGTATTTTACATCTTTTATAAGGATAGAAAATATATATCAGTACCATATTGGCTGTTGTTAGGGGTGTAAGTGTTAGTGGTGTAAGCTTACAAAAACATGGTGGTTCGGTACGTACCTCAGTATTAAAGTCACAGTTCGGTACGGGTTCGGTTCGATACAGCAGGGGGGAGAAAACTGAACATAAAATTTTTTATTAAACAGTGGTTTATTGAACAAATAACTTACACATTACTATAATATTAAAGGTTACAATTAACAACAGAGCCCAAACTATTAAATTCTTTTGCTATTTATTTTTAGATATAATAATCAACACCTAAATAAAAGGCAGGTTTTGCATTAACTTTTATATCTAATTATAAAAAAATTTTTTTATTATTTTTCTACTTCAATTCATTTTTAAAATCTAATAATTTTTTACTGTCAGTTACTGTCATAACTTTGATTTAAACATATTAAATAATCAAGACATTACTAACAGTTAAAGTAAATATAACAAATATATAAGCTAATGTCGTACATATATTTAGTGAAATGCTCCCACCTAGAGTTCATTTCTCTAGTGAACTAACATGCTGTGGACACTAAATGATTTGCCTAAGGTAAATGAAATGCTAAGTCAGATATGTTTTATTAATGTCTTTCCACGGTTGATACACTGGTTGAGAGATTACACGTAAACATGTCTATGCCTCTGTCTCATTTCCGAGGCTGCGTCTTCCGGAGGTCGTATTTGTCATTGAGGCTGATTTTTAAAGGGATAGTTGTTCCAAATCTGTATAAATTTCTTTGTTCTGCTGAACACAAAGGAAGATATTTTGAAGAAAGTTTGTAACCAGGTGGCATTGGGGCAAGTCAATGGTGCCCCAGAACTGTTCAGTTTCTCACATTCTTCATAATATCTTCCTTTGTGTTCAACAGAACAAAGAAATTTATACAGGTTTGGAACAACCTGAGGGTTAGTAAATGATGACAGAATTTTTATTTTTGGGTGAACTATCCCTTTAAGTAAACTGACCACTACATTCCAAAGTCATAAAGAAATTACAACAATGTATGTTTCACTAGGAATAACGGTCGATTTTATAATAGTTCGTTTTCTGAAATAAGACATCCTTTATGACGTATGCGACCAACAAATGCGCCACAGCCTTCGAAATGAGACACCCTGCGCATAGATCACCTGTTCTTCTTCTGCGCTTTTTCCCGTTATGGCGGTTAGCAAACAATGTTGCATTACTGCGCGCCCCCTTCTGGATTGATACCTAGCTGGAAAATTTTTTTTTTTTGCAGTTCTCATTTCCATTGAAACAACATCTTCTGATTGGTGACTCTCACACAGGATTGCAGTTAGAGTGCAATACTTTATCTGTAATTAATTCAGCAGTTAAGCAGTTTAAATTTTCAGTGGCGTTTAAATCACTGGCTTACGCCTTCTATAAAGTGAAAGTGACATGTGAAGGCCAAGTATGGTAACTCATACCCAGAATTTGTCCTCTGCATTTAACCCATCCAGTTAGTGCACACACATTAGGGGTAGCAAGTAGTGAACATACACACACACTACAAACCGTGGACGCACACCCGGAGTAGTGGGCAGCCATTTTGCTGTGGCGCCCAGAGAGCGATTGTGGGCAATCATTTCTTGCCGGTATTGAGAATCAAACCCGCTACCATCAGGTTATCAGACTCTCTAACCATTAGGCCACGACTGCCCTAGAGGAAGAAACACCCACGTTTCTGGCACAACCGATCAAAGCCCTTGCACTGGCCGGGAATTGGACACGGGTCTCCCGCGTGGGTGACGAGAATTCTACCACTGAACCACCAATGCAATATACAATTGATGTTTGTATATTAGTGTTAAAAATATGGAGATTTGGATTGATATTTTTATTTAGTGAACCTGACTGTTGAGTGCTACACAGTACAGCACATTATTATTGAGTTACTTGGGATAGAGTTCACATGTAAATCATGAGGCCAGACTGCTCCCCCATCATCCCTCCGTTTGCGAATCACAGATATCCTCTTTCCTGTTGACCTTGCTCTTATCACCTTGCATATCAGTCTTCAGACAGAATTACACAGTGGAAGACAACCATACATCCTCCTCACTATGCCTTCATCTGAACTGAGAATTCTCTGTTTAATTATCAGAAGCAGATAACGATGCCTCACCTCAGTTTCTGTTTCTGATATCACTCCTCCTCATGCAAGGCCGCATTCTGCTGACACCCCTTATAGAGGAATAGAGACGGAACCCAGACATTTCCCAGAGATGGAGGAACAGCATAACATGAATAAAAAAAGCTTCAGCTTGTGTCGAATCTACAGTCAGCAAGATTATAGTCAAATTTGGTCAGTTGCATTTATTTTGATAGAATAGGAGTTGATGAGTAAACAAGCTGAGGAAATGTCTACATAATTGTGTTTAGATTTAGACCTAAATTATTGAAAACAATTAAATTATTTAAAAATGCTATTAAATAATCCTAGTCACATAATTATTACATTTCTAAGAGAAAATACAATGCTCATCAAGGCTGCGTTTATTTGATTAAAAAAACAATAATATTGTGAGATATTATTACAATTTATATAACTGTTTTCTAATTTAATATCTTTTAAAATGTAATTTATTCCTGTGATGGTAAAGCTGAATTTTCAGCATCATTACTCCAGTCTTCAGTGTCACACGATCCTTCAGAATTCATTTGAATATGTTGATTTGGTGCGCAAGAAACATTTCTTATTTTTATCAATGCTGAAATGCTTAATATTACTGCTTAATATTTGTTATTTTTTATACATAGATTTTTTTTCAGGATTTATTAATTAAAAGAAAGTTCAGTTTTTTTTTTTTTTAAAACCTTGCTGACCCCAAACTTTCAAACTGTAGTATATATGCATGATAAAACATAATGCAATAATAACAAAATTTTTCTGTTGCATCCTAAAAGAAATAATCAAATACATCTCCATCAAAGTTTTGATAATATTTCTCTCTTTAATTTAGGACATGATTTGCAACACTTAGAATGATGAATACACAATATGTCATATATGGACATGAACACACACACAGTAGAACGTTTTCTGTGGCTCAATATCATGGCTGTCACTGACCTCTCCCTCCGCCCACCATCTTTCTTTTTCTTTCTTTTTGTTTTTCTCCTCTTTCTTCTTTGTCATCCTGATCACTTCAGGCACTGCCACCAGGAGCCATGCAACAGCTACCAAAGAGACCGACCCTGGAGAAGACTAACGGCGCGGCTGCCGTCTTCAACCCCAGCATGTTCCACTACCAGCAGGCTTTGGCCAGCATGCAGCTGCAGCAGCCAGCGTTCATTCCCACAGGTGAGCTCACACAGACAAATGACTCCCCCCTGAGCTGCTCTCTAATATCACTGAATTCCTGTAATAGTTTGGCTTGCATACATACAGCACTTTAAAGACAAAGTGCCCGGCTAGACGAGGACTTGAGCACTTTTTCTGCTTGCCATCTCTCTCCCTGTAAGCCCACTTGCTCTCTTTATCTCGTAGTAGTCCACCCTATACACATGTCATGCTAATTAGTACCATGATGCATACAGTTCTGCGTTGTCTCCTCATGCACCTGAGCATTAGCCACTCTTGTTCTGATGCTGCACTGCACAATGTTCACTGTTCTCACATAATCCGTAAGAAAAACTAGATTGTATTTTGCTTAAATGACTGTAGCGGCAACCCTTCAGCCTTATAAAAACGCTCTGAGAAGATAGTTACAGTAGGTTTGCCACCCAGCAGAGAGTTTTAATGACCCAGTAATATCAAAATTGGAATTCGTGTGGCTTTTTATCCAATCTATAAAGCGCTCCAGAAGTTAGCATCACCCTGATTCACTCGATAAAAACCCAATAGGATTTTTCCTTTTGGATTATTGCAGCAAGAAAGCTCTTTGACCAACAAATGTTTGATTCTTACATAGTTTGTTCATTATGATAATTCAGCGTCACTTTTAATTAAGCTTCTAACAGCTTATCCAGTCTTTACATAAAAACAAATTCCCTGAAAATTTGAGTTAGAGTAGTTGAAAGACCGCGATTATCAACATAATGTGGCTGTAAAAGCTGACTAGTGCGTAGACGAGTTTACCTGTTCGGCTGATGATGTTTAATGTCCCCATCCTCTGTAGTTCCATTTAGACACTTAGCAAACGCCTTTTTCAAGACAAATAAAAGCTTTAAAAACATCACAAGGGGGTATTACTGATGATACCATTTCATGAAGTCTTTGTAGACAACATGAAATCAAAATGGGCCCTTTTACCTTTCTTAATGAGTGTTTTATGCTAGAATATCCATTGCATGTTATTTTAAAGCAAGAAAATAGGTTTATCTACATGAAAAATGGCTTTTATTTTCATATGTATCGTAGCCTAATATACTTTACGCCTTCCTGATTGAATCAAATCCTTATGGATGAAATGAAGCCCCATTCTAGATTTTATCCCACTAAATATTCTGTTTAACTTCAATATACAGCACATTTTAAAAGGTAAATGGCTGTGAATGCTGTTGCATGTTGTTTTTAATATTAAACAACAATCAAGCCGAACTTGTTAGCACTGGGAAACTCAGCTGACGAGACATAAAAGAGTATTGACACAACAACGGATTGGCATCCAGGTTAAGATCCCCCTCCTGATGAGGACCTTTTTTGCCAGCGTTATTCATTTCCTCTTGGTTTCTCCCTGCTTTATGTCCGTGTCTCCATCTCGCCACCATGTCGCCCATAATGACGGTCATCGCTCTTTCGCTGTGTGTCACTAACTCTAAAGTTGTTTTGTCTTGTTCTCATGCTGCTTTCACTCCCCCTTCTCCCCATCTCTTCCACCCGTCCATCCTCCTCGGTCTCTCTTCTCCTGGGCTCTTTGTGCATGGTGTTGCAGGCTCCGTATTCTGCATGGCTCCATCTGGAGGCATTGGTAGGTCACTTCCCAGTCTTTCTGGATCAACGGTTACCTTACAGCAGCATCTCAGATCTGTGACAGACAGGAAGGTGATCCACAATTAACTCCAAAGGCCCAGCAGTGTGCCATAGGATTTTTCTCCAGCTGTGGGCACTTTAAGGGGACATGAAAGTTTTTGTTTTGTTTTGTTTTGAAAACTAGCCTAATTGTCATAAACCATTTCCATATTAATTGTAAATAATTGTGAAAAGGATTTTAAATCATTGATTCAGATTAATAATTTATATAAATATTTATACATGACTGCTTTGTTTACAGCTGCCATTTAAAAAAAATCAAGGTATATATCACTTGTGAACAATATTTGGTAACACTTTACAATAAGGTTCATTAGTTAACATTAGTTAACTACATTAGTTAACATGAACTAATAATGAACTGCACTTCATGTTTGTTAATACATTAACTAATGTTTAACTATTGAACCATATTGTTAAGTGTTACCGAATATTTTTAATGTGTGGCATTTTCAGTCTAGCTGCTGTTTATTTAAAGCATTTCAAATTGAATTGCCAATAATTGTGAAAATAACTGATTATTCAAATAAATAATTAGGGGTTCAAGCTTGTCGTGCTGAAACCCTATTCTAATTATTAAAATTTCCAAGGATTCTCCCCTAAAAGTGATCGGGCAAAACGTAAGTCGTAGAGACTTGAAACTTTGAGGGCTGGTAGTACTCACACCATCTACAATGTCACCAAGACTCACCCAATTGGCTTTGAGGGGGGCGCTACAGCAGTCAAAAGTACAAAACGTTCATCGCTCCTAAACCGTTAGATGTAGGCTGAAGTGTCTTATATTGTTTGAATCCTTGGCTCGAGACTGGTATTTTAGATTTTTTGAAAAATCTACTTTTGCGAACTAGTCCTAGGTTTTTGGCCCGATCGGAACCAAACCAGTGAAGCAAGATTCTCTGGAGTCTGATTGTCAATAATTATCAAAAAAAAAAAGTTTGAAATTTCGATTCACGGTCCCTAAGGGCCGCCAAATCCGGGCCGGAGCCACTTTTTCTAAAATGACTATAACTTGTCAACGGAATGAGATATTTTTACCTCAGCACACGTATGTAAGCGCTCATTCTGTAGTCGTGTGAAAAAGGATGCGTTGACTGGCCACTTGGTAGCGCTATAACAGGAAAAAAAACATGAAAATGGCTATAACAACGCAACCGTTAGTCCGTTCGACTTGAAAATTGGCATGCTGTGTCTTTGTCCAAGGTCCCATGATTGTCTTTGAGGACATTGACGCATCTCAAAAAACAAAAAGGAAAAGGATTGTGTACCAAATTCCACATTCGTACCACATGGTAGAACTCCTCATTCTGAGCAACTTTGTCTCTAGGACCGCCGCTCTCCATCAAATCATTCGTTAAACATCGGAGATTATTACAAAAA
This sequence comes from Anabarilius grahami, assembly GCA_003731715.1. Classification (NCBI taxonomy): domain Eukaryota; kingdom Metazoa; phylum Chordata; class Actinopteri; order Cypriniformes; family Xenocyprididae; genus Anabarilius; species Anabarilius grahami. The sequence goes on along the minus strand of RJVU01062584.1, from coordinate 9,631,627 downwards.
CCAACTTTGGCGAACTAGTCCTAGATTTTTGGCTCAACCTCAATAACTGTTAAAAAGCTTTATAAACCAAATATTCCCCGTGGTAAATTGCCTGCATTGGCTGTAAATGGTTTTTACCATCTATGATCGAGATGGTTACAGGCTTGCAACATTATACCTTTTTACGTATGTGCTTAAATAATGAATTTTTACACGTTATGACTGTCGTTTACAGCTGCTAATAAAATATCACTTGTGAACAGAATATTTTTATTGTGTGGTATTTTTTAGGTATTTTATGCAGTTCACCATTTTATTTTTAAAATGATCCATCACCTTCATTTCCACCAAAGGATTTTTTTAAACACTGTACATAATTTGGAATGTGGTAGAAATGCTCATGACTTTCAGGAGAACAAAAGTGCTCATAGTCGAAGAAACATCACCTAAAAACATCAATACAAGATGTACTGAAAAACACAAGGACAGCTTAACATGTGCACCTTACACAGTCATTTTCCTCATGAGGCCTCAAACTAGAGTCCTGACCCTGTCCTGTCTGTCACTGTGTTTACACCCAACCTGTGTGCTTTAACCGCTTCTTATCGTTTGCTCATTATTTTGGCTCAGTGTATGACGTATGCATTTGGTTCTTGCATGTGTGCGTGTGATTTTGTGTGCAGCTGACGGCACAGTGCGGGCACAAATAAGCAAGGCCAAAGCCTTCAGAGTGACTCATTAAGACTGGTTCCTTTTTCTTTGTGCCCTTTCCTCCTCATCCTCTCCTCTCCCTCACCCCCTTAAATCTATTATAGGCCTTTTCAAACCCCAAGGCCTAATGACAGATGGCCGCTGGGAGAGGCGAGACTGGACCACCTGCAGGGCCCCCCAAAGCCGTTACCTGTCAGGGCCTGGACATCCTGGTGAGGGTAGAGTCTAGGTCCCCTCCCCTTACAAACACACACAGCCTTACCATTTACCTGTTTAGAAAGGTAGAAATCACCCCTCCCATTTCTGGCCACAGTCGGTGTAAATATTCCCAAACAGAAACCCAATTTTTAGCTGGCCAAGTTAAATTTGTCCTTAACAGTCATTTAGCTGGGTAACAAATTGACCAATCCTGTCAAAACGCTAGATCTGCGTTGAACCAGTGCGTGTGCCAGTGTGTGCCTGTGCTCATGTCTGTATTTTTAGTTTTTATCTTATTATTTGACATCTGTGATGCACTTGCTGTATACATATCATGCTGTGTTAATTTGCAGTTTTTCATATAATATGACCTTTATCTCTTTATCTTTATTACTAATAGCTGGTTTTATTACATAGTCCTAAACTCTTAATTCATATTTACAGGTGCTTTAGAATGATTATGTCAAATATCAGGTTAACTCAAAATAAAACCTAAGACATAAAGGGTCATATTATTTTAAGCAATATTTGGACGGGAATGAATTTCATATTTACATTCCCTGCTTTTCCCCTACTGTATATTTATCCATTCTCCGGCCCCCATCAAAATATGACAGTCAGACGTTCCTGTCTGTTCCAAAAGTGTGTGATTTTGATGACGGCCATTTTTTATTTTGCCCATTAGAGGTTTCTCAGTAGTTTTATCTGAAAGTAATTGTGATGGGATAAAACTCTCTAAGCTAAAACGTAATAAATCAAAGTGTTTTTAAGTTTGCATGTTTGTTCTTGAGTGAATACATCATCTTTGCAGTACATGAAGGCGTAGTTGCCATGACTCAGCCTATTCCTCTGGCATATTATGTCATGGTACTCATAACATTCCTCCTCCCCTCCACCTTCCCCCTTCCCTTGTTTCTTGTCTGACTCGCCTGAAAAAAGTTCCCATGATGCACGGTGCCACCACTTCCACTGTTTCGTCGGCTACGACCCCAGTCACCAATGTTCCTTTTGCTGAATCAGCCACCTCCAACCAGGTTTGCCCCTTCATTTTGGCCTCTCCTTTTTACAGCTGTTAGGCATCCGACTCTGGTCCATAGACAATAATGCTTGTGTTTTTATATATATGTTTTAAAATAAAAACTTTAAAATCAAAATGCAATGTCTGAAGGTGAGATTGGAGTAAAGAGAGTTGTTTTCTGATCCAAAATGGTTGAACATGATGACCTTGAGTCATTGAGTTTTCTGTGGACCAGTGAGGAGCCTCTTTAGCACAATGTCCCAGTTCCACCATGTTTGTGTGTTCACATCTTTGTCTGTCTGTTTCCGTGTCTTCACTGTGTGTTAGAGCAAACAAATGCTGATAGTTCACCAAAAATGGAAAAATCTGTTGTTAATTACTCACCTTTGTGTCATTCCAAACCTGTATGCTGTTATTTTTTCCATAGAACACAATATTAGACATTAATGGTGAATTGTTTGCCAGCACTTTCCATACAATGACAGTTCATAGTGAACATATAAAGAAAAAAAGGCACAGTTAAAGTAGCCTGTACGATTGTATTCAAGTCTTCTGAAGTTATATGATAGTTTATATGATAAGATAGTTAGTAGTTTTCCATGAACTGTTTGATTAGATACTTAAATTACTTGAATACCATGTTGAAAAACCAGCATATGCTGGTTAGATATGTTTTCAAGCATGGCAGCTGGTTTGAGCTGATATATGCTGGTCCTTAGCTGGTCCTGAGCTGGTTATAAGCGGGTCCTGAGCTAGAGCTAGTTGCTTAGGACCAGCACTTGACCAGCTTAAAGGGTTAGTTCACCCAAAAATGAAATTTCTGTCATTATTTACTCACCCTCATGTCGTTTCACACCCGTAAAACCTTCGTTCATCTTGATCAAATCCGATGGCTCAGTGAGGCCTCCATAGCCAGTAAGTTAATTTACACTTTCAAATGCCCAGAAAGCTTCTAAAAACATATTTAAAACAGTTCATGTGACTACAGTGGTTCAACCTTAATGTTATGATGCGACGAGAATACTTTTTGTGTGCCAAAAAAAACAAAATAATGACTTTATTCAACATCTAGTGATTTCAAAACACTGCTTCATGAAGCTTCGAAGCTTTACAAATCTTTTGTTTCGAATCATTGGTTCGGAGCACGTCAAAAGTCCTGCTAAAGTCACAGGATTTCCGTAAACGAGGCTTTGTTACGTCATATGTGTTTCGAAATTTCAGTGGTTCACCACTGGGGGGCGTGACTTTGGCAGTTTGATACATGCTCTGAACCACTGATTCGAAACAAAAGATTCATAAATCTTCGAAGCTTAATGAAGCAGTGTTTTGAAATCGCCCATCACTAGATATTGTTGAATAAAGTTATGTTGGGTTTTTTTGGCGCACAAAAAGTATTCTTGTCGCTTCATAACATTAAGGTTGAACCACTGTAGTCACATGAACTGTTTTAAATATGTCTTTAGTTGCTTTCTGGGCATTTGAAAGTGTTAATTATCTTGCTGGCAATGCAGGCCTCACTGAGCCATCTGATTTTATCAAAAATATCTTAAATTGTGTTCCGAAGATGAACAAAGGTCTTACAGGTGTGGAACGACATGAGGGTGAGTAATCAATGACAGAATTTTCATTTTTGGGTGAACTAACCCTTTAAACCAGCTCATGACCAGCTAAGGACCAACTACGGACCAGCCTAAACCAGCTGCCATGTTTCAAAACATACCTAACCAGCATATGCTGTTTTTTTTCAACAGGGTAATTCTTGAATTAATCTTTTTTCTATTGAGCCAGTTCTTTTCAGTGAACTGTTTGATCTGATTATCAAAGACATCAAGGATCTGTTCAAGTACAATTCAAGTGGTATTGACTTATTTAATGGGGTTTTGTCATTTTTGGAGATTAAGAGATCGCTATTAACTATTGTTGTATGGAACGATCAGTGCAATGATTCATCACAAAATTCTCCTTTTTGCTCTCCACGGAAAAAAGAAAATCTTGCATGTTTGAAACAACATGAGGGTGAGTAAATGATGAGAGAAGTTTCATTTTTGAATGAACTATTCCTTTAAATGCCAAAACTCAAAAGTTCATTGTCTTTTCTTCCCCCTTCACCATGTTTTGATAATTTTGCTCTGGAGCAAGTTGTTTCTGTGGCTCACATTAGAGTGAGATGGTATATGTGTCCTCTGCGTTTTTCTGTAAATAAGATGTGGGTGTCTGTTTTCAGATGACAGTTCTCTGAATTTTTGTTTGTCCTTCCTTCTTCATTGTCTTATTCTTACAGTTAGCTTCAAAGTGCATCATGTGAGAAAACAGACCATTTAGTCTGCTTAGTTTATGTGTCCTGCAGAATCATGGATGAGCCACGAACCTTAGTTGTAGTTTATGTTTTGCTTGCCTCTTTACTTCCTAAATGGCTACAATGCGGATTGTTTAAGCATTATGTAAGCTGCCGAGATGTTCAGTGTGATTTTCAGCTCTAGTTTATAATCTAATAGTAATTTTAAAGTACAGGTATATACCAGTAATGCTGCACAGACCTGAGGTGTCAGCTCTCATTTCCTGCTTCGCTTGCTTTTATGCTGAAATATGTCTTGCAAAATTACAAACGTGGAATCGCCGGTCTGCACCCACTGTCTCAAGATAACTGATGCATTACGTGATGATATGGCACAATATTTATTCATTCTCCTGTAATTCTTTTTCTCATTTTCTAAATGAACTGCGGGTTTGATGTTGGACTAGATAAGAATTGACTATATTCTCTTTGCATATTGCTTGTTTGACCGTAAGAGGTTCACTACCTTATCTGTGGGCTGTATTTGTACCTGTCTTCCAGTAGACGCCGCCGAGGTACTGAGCACCGACCCCATCGACCTCCAGTGTGTTCCCATGGAGGCCCATTTCTGCCCCGTTCCTAAACTCCTGGTGGCCGCACCTATGACGCTGAATCCAGTAAGCCTCTCCCGCAATCCTACAACCTAATCAGGCCCATCACTCATGCAACGTGTGCCCAAACACAACAGAAAATTGAATGCAACAAACATGTGCCTAATCAGTAAGTCCTTAACGGGCAATACATTCATCCTCATATCAGAGATGCCCACTTCATTTGGCGTCAACAGAAGTTTGTTGACATTGAAACAGGCAATACTTAAATTTGGACCTCCAACTGTATAAGGAAGCATGCCATCTCAAAGCAAGGAGACTTAAGGAGCGTGCAGATGCTGAATCAGGAGACGGAACGCTCTCGTAACTCACAGCCATACGAATACATGCAAACCAATTAGATGAGAAAATGAATTCTCTGGAGGTGAACATTAGATTTCAGAGCCGATGTATGGTAAGAGATGGAGCCGATACAGATCATCAGCAGACAGAATGTTTCTCCGTCGTAGAATGTGACAACAGAGTGTGTGAGAGCGACACCTGCTAATGATATTTTACATAGTTGTGGTGGTGGTTATTTCTTTCACATTTAATTATAATTAATGAACGTGGCACGTTTTATTTCATGTTTACATTTCAAAATGTAGAAAAAAAAGATTATTTGAAAGTGATTGGTTCTTTTGTAAGATAATCTGTTCTTGATACTGATTTAGGGTTTTTGTTGAGAGGTTTTCAAAATGTCGTTGTTCGTGCCTTTGAGTTACAAGTGTGTGGACGTCTTTTTTCCCCATTCTTCTGTACTACAGCTGACTTGCATTTTATCATAGACTAAGAAAGTATACCTGTGTAGCCTTTCAGAATCAATGTGTCGTTCTTCCGTCGACTTAGAGATGTGTGTTGTTGTGAGTGACTTGGTTTTTCTTGGTCTCATGAAAGAGTATTATTTATTTAACCACTGTCCAACAGGCTAAAACTGGTCTACTGAGATAAGTGTTAATATTCATGCCTGAAGTATCTCACCTCGCATTTCAAACTCCACATCGAGATGGTCAAACGCAAGATTGGTTCACATACTCGTACCTCCATTTTAAAAATAGAACTGCCTTAAGCAGACTAAATATGAGCACTTCTTTTTACAAAGTGTGCTGCACACTGAAATGTAAGGTCTGATTGCAGGCCTTCTGGATGTAAAAGACGTCTCATTGAGAAGATTTTAACTGGACTTTTTTTTCTATTCCAGCTGGACTAGTCAATGTTTCTTGCAGATACTCCTTACCTTTCGCCTGATGTCCTGGATGTTCAAATACTGTAAAAATAATCACATTTATTTGCTTTTTCGATTATTAGTACATATCACATTTCTACGGTTATTGGGTGAATCTCACGAAAACATGTCACCCAAAAAGCAGAAGAAAAAAAGACAATTGAATGACAAACATTAAGCCTCCTATCGCCATTACCATAATGCAAAAAATAATAATCATTACTGTAATACGCAATAAATAACTATATATAAATAATGTGTCAAGTATTTATACATCATGGTTGCATTTAATGCTAATTTTAACAAAAATATAATAATTAAAATAATTATAACACAAAAAAATACAGTTCTACAGTAAAAAATCATGTGCTATTTACAAAAAAAAGAATTACAAATTAATCTAAAGTAAAACAGATGCGGATGCATCACTGAAATGTGGTTTAATTGTCATGAGAATGACGTCGCGATGCAAAAAAAGTTTCTAAAAATGAGGCTTCATCTTCTTTATGCAAAATGTGATTTTCAATGTTCTGATTTTGGTGTGAAATGTGACATATTTTTATGAGATTCACCCCATTACCTTGTCTGTCTTTTGTAGACAAACCCCTTCTGATGGCTGGACTGTCTCTGCCACAATCTATGTTCTGTCCCACCTGCTGTGTGACAGTCTGTTCGTCTCCACTCTTTGTTCAGCCATGTTTGGTGCATCCCATAGTACTATAAGATCTGTTTTCAATGGTCATTAGATGCCAAAATGATTCTTTAATCAATTCTAACTGCATGTTTAGCTGTTTACACACTCATTTAAAGCAGATTGGCACACATATGTTAAATTCCCGATCATTAAAATCACAACAAGGAGATATGCTAAAGCCTTTCTTACCTGATGTAATTATTCTGCATCTCTCCCATTAGTTTGCTGTACTCAGCACCATGTGCGCCCCCCTGCACAGACATGTCAAGTGCACTGCTTTTGTGCCAATGACTCCCTGACAGGTCACCCTGTGCCAATCACTGGACTGCGCAATCAGGCCTTGTCACGCCAAGGTCATGAGCCAGATGGATTTAAATTGCAATATCGCAAATGTGCCCACTCGAGCAACAAATGTAAAGCCACTTGAGCAAGCAATTATCTTGTGCTTTGTTTTGAAACATCTCAGTTATTGTTACCGTTCATTAGGCGAGTCCTACAGTTGGGAAACTGACAGTAGGCCGGTTTTCAGCAGATGTTTTTATTACTGCATCAGTGGACACCATGCGCACCCACTAATAGAGTTCCAGTCCTTGCCAACCAAGAGCTCTATTAGATTATTGCCGTAATATATTATTGATAGTTCGTCCATGGATGGAACATGAAAACTGTGTCAGACAGACGATACACAGAGGCCTGCAATCCATTAGGGTCGTACTGGAATTTCTTTGCCCGTTTTGACTTTGAAAGAGACAACTGGTTGACTTCTGACTATTTAAGTTTGTGTTTGTTGTGTTCATGTTTAGAGTGTGAAAAGGTTTAAATCACTGACTGTGTCCTTACTTTCAAAAGTCGGCAGACTCTAAAATGCAAGGGCGTAGATGACCGTGTGACAGTTGAATATTATCCTTGTTTGGACTGTGAGCTGAAAGCTGCAGCTCTCATGTAGACATGTTACCATTAAAGGAAAAAAAAAAAGAAAATTGATTATTTTCAGACTGGGTACTTAGTAAAGGCCCTCATCAGCCAAAGCTTCATTTACAAGACATTACCGCCCCTCACGGGCCTTTACATGCATAAATGAATGTGACATTTAAGACAGAGAGAATGTCACGAGAGGTTTTGGACGCCTGTCTCACCATTTCTCTCGAATGAAACTACAACCTTTCTCAACATATCAAGGAAGTGAAAGCCTCCCAATGCCATCCACTGTTGATGTACAAAAAGACAGAAAACCGAGAAAAAAAAAGTGTTTATCATCACTTATCTCAAAGACCCTTCTCTAAACTGTTGTCTCCTTTGGGACAGCCATGTTGTTTCAACAGCATAACCCCAAGAGAGAGCCATAAAGCTGAATTATTTTTGTTTGTTTGTGATAACCAGCCCTTAAAAACATCATTTCACCTTTTTTGCTGATCAGCACACACTATCTAGGCCAAACACAAATGAAATGATATACAATGGTGGTCTAAAACAACACAAAATCAGAGCAAGATGATACTATACTGTGTTATATCTGAAATATCTGTATTGTAAACATCTCTGTATAATGTGTTTTAAGATTGTTTTAAGAAATACTGGGGCAAATACGTGTGGATTTCTTTAGGAAGGATCTCTTCTGTTTATTGATGTGTTGGATTGTGTTTTGTAATTGAGTTCCATTGCCCAGCCAAGGTGTAGATGCTCCTCTCTATCTCTCTCTCTTTCTCTCTCTCTCTCTCTCTTTCTTTCATATAAAGAATTATGCCTTCTCCAACTGCAATCCAGCTGGAATCAATGAAATACTTGATAAAGAAAAAACAATGTGCCTCATCAGGGGCTTTAGGATTTTAAGATCTCACTTTTTAAGAAGTGTGCATACCTGCATAAAGTAGTTAGCTAGAATAATCTATGTGTACGTATTACAAATGCATCATCATCATTCTAGTTTTTATTGACACGCATTAATGGTACCTGTTTTAACTATATCCTCACGACTTCAGTCATGTTACGGTGTGTTTTGACAAAGCTGTCAATGGTAGTTTGAGTTTGATCATTAGCGTTACTCGGTTCCTTACCTTACATCGTGAAGTCTGTCATCGCATGAAATTAAAATAATCTAAATAATCTACATCATAGTTTGTGCAGTTAGTGGTTTAAGATTAAAAAATTACTTAATCTATATATCTATATATCAATATACACATTTGTATGTATTACAATGATAGATTCATTGTTACCTATGATAGTAAGTTCTTGTTGCTATGGCAACAAAACTACAACATGGCTACCTTTGTATATCTTAATTGTGAATTTTTTCACACTTCAAGTGAAATAATGTACAACGTTAACTTATTCAGAAAGGGAATGTGTTCTTAAGTTGTTTTGGAAAG
>RJVU01062584.1:9578679-9610238 GCA_003731715.1 Anabarilius grahami | reverse complement strand
TCAAGGATGATCATATTTGGAGGTCCATGGCATCTTAAAGATTACAAACCCCTCATCTAATGTTTGTTGTGGACTTTATAATAACCTGTGTAACAAAAAGGTGAACCCATATTAGAAATGAGGTCATAATATCGGCTCTATCCCCATTAGGAGCAGGAAGCTGCTTGGAAGCACTCGGAGCAAATAAACCTCTCCTCGTGGTGGTCAATGATAAATTAATGGACAATCATCAGCTGGAGCTCGCAAAGCAGCTGCAGGCAGATTCACATCTTATCTACTGCACTTGCAGGTTTGTTTTATATGCAAAGTCATTCACTTTCTCAACCATTTTAGTGACCAAGTCTTTTGATTTTGGTTACTTTTGATGTGCTAACGGAAAATGTCCATCTTCATTTGTTTTTAACCCGTTATCACAGTACCCTGCCTCAGACTTTGAGGGATATGGATCTGTCTGCTTTGTCAACTTATGTGCCTGGTCAACCTCAGATCTTCGCCAACTTTTTAGATAAAGCCGTCGGACTTGTTTAAGCGCTGTCTCTTGGACCATGACGATTACTGATGGCAATTTGGGCTGAGGATGAACCTGTTTTAATGGGAATACCTGCACTGGACCCTCAGGAATCTAATGGTTGAGAAAAACTGGATTTTACCAAACTAATAGCTGACCTTTGATTATATATGACTGACACTAGAGGTTGCAGCCTTTAGCCTCCTTGTTAGTGCATCCACCTCCCACCCCGGAGACCCAGGTTCGAGGCCCACACAGAGCGGGGTGAGTAGGACCTGCTGGGTGAGGGGTTACATTGGTGCCATGACCGGGATGGGAGTGAGGTTTAGGGGGGTGAGTGTAACGGAGGCCAGCTATTAGTTGCTGTGCGAGTAAAAACTTCACTCCTCTGATCTCAAGAGATGCTCTAGCGACTGACACTAGAGGTTGCAGCCTTTAGCCTCCTTGTTAGAGACTCCCACGCCGGAAACCCAGGTTCGAGGCTCACACAGAGCAGGGTGAGAAGGACCTGGGTGAGGGGTTACATATGAACTGAAGGGTTGTATAATAATGATATAGACACCATAGTGCAGTTATATGCAGCTGTATTAAGCAGTTCTTTCTTGTTTTGGCCAATTATATGAAAAGTCAAATGGTGATTGAAAAAAAACATTGTTATTATAAAATTTCAGATCACAGTAATTACTAATAAAATATTTTAAATATTATATCTATTTTTTTCCTCATGACTTCTATTAAGTGACAAAGGAACTGTCAGGCTGTTTATCAAGATATTTATACTTAAAAACCCGGAAGTTGTCAAGGAAACACGCTGTAATGAACATCCTGTGTAGTATTAGACCACAGTCATTTGTTGCTCAGACGCTCAGAGGAGAGCATGACTTACATTCACACACCAAGACTATATATTGGGCTTCTGTTCTTAATTCTGTCCTTTCAACAATGCTGTTCAGCAGCTGCTCTGAGTAAGTATATAATTACACACAACATTGTACTACATGGTGGTTNTTTTTTTTGGTTAATAATGTTATAAATGTTCGCAAACCTTTATGAGTTATCACAAGATTGGGATTATAATCCTCACTGAAACAATACTGTTTGTAAAAGAGGATTGTGATTGCATGTTTGCATTTAGTTTTTGTCTTCTAAAAGACAAAAAGTTTGGGAGATAAGTTCGGATGGTTGTAGTGGGGATTTCCATGGTTTTTGTTTCGGATGTCTTTTGTGCGTGTGTGTGATGCACTTGAGGTTTGTGATTCTGAAACTGATGAGTATTCTCTCTGTGTGGGTTGCGGCAAACTGAAGTTCAACAATAAAAAAAAAAAAAAAGCTATAACTTGTAGACACTTTTTATTATTATTTGTGAATTGTTACATTAATATTTTTGGGAACACGTTGGCCCGTGTAGGTGTGCAGTGTAAGATCATCAACCTTGAGTATGTGGAGTGCATCTGGAACCCAAACACATCAACAATGAACTACACCTTCAGCAGTAAGTAAGTATCCCACAACCCATTTCACTCATATTCCTGAAGACATTTATGTATCTACGTGTATTATTTTGACACATGTTGAATATTGTTTTGTGGTAATATTAGTGAGAAATAATTTTAGATTTTCTATTTACTTTGTCAGATTTGCAAACGACGACTCCCACGACTGTCGAGAATACATCTTTGAGCACAATTACACTGTAGGCTGCAGAATTCCTCTCAAAAACCCTGATAAGAGGTTTTTAGAATTTCATACATCTGTGTCCACTGAAGGAAACCACACTTTTAAAAAAGTTTTTGATTCCCTCCAGAGACATGGTAAGAAAACAAACAGATTTACAATGTCTCAATGGTGTGTCAAAAGATGCTTGTGAATCTAGACTACTGTTCAAAAGTTGGGATTAGTATGATTTATTATTTTTTTTATTGGAAAAATTAATACTTTAATCAAAAGAAATTGTTCTTTTGAAATTTCGAAGAATCCTGAAAAAAGAATTATCACAGTTTCCACTAAAATACGAAGCAGCACACCAGTTTCCAACATTGATAATAATAAGAAATATTTCTTGAGCAGCATATTAGAATGATTTATGAAAGATCATGTGACACTGAAGACGAGTAATGATGCTGAAAATTCAGCTTTGATCACAGGAATAAATTACGTTTTACAATATATTAAAATACAAAACGGTTATTTTAAATTATAATAATATTTCACAATATTACAATATTTTTACTGTATTTTTGGTCAAATAATAGCATCTTTGGTGAGCATAAACGACTTCTTTCGAAGACAAAAAAACTTACCAACCCAAACTTTTGAATGGTAGTTTATATTATTAATATACATAATTTCTTCACCCTCTAGTCCTCTAAAAAAACATTTCATTTCTCTGTTTCTTGCTTCTGATTAGTCAATCATAGCATTCTTTTGCCAGTTTTTTTTTCTTCTCATTATGACACATAATAATATAATTTAAACTCAAATCAATATTTCATGTCTACTTTTTTTATACATTTATTAAATAACCATGCATTAATAGAGTATATCAAGATCCTCATCACCCCTTTTTTGTTATGACTCTTATGTATTATTAGATATATTTAATGAGTCTGTTGTAAGTTATCTGACATAATTGATTCCCTCCAAACTAATAACTCATTTGTGAATTATTGTACATATATTTGTTTAGTGCAGCTAAATGCACCATATAACCTCTCAGTGAAGTGGAATGAGCACAACAGCACACTTTTACTACAGTGGAACAGCACCACCCCCAAAAATATAGACTTCTGTGTAGTCTATAATGTGCGCAACCAGAAAGACGCAACCTGGGTAAGAAAATAGATACGATATTATGACCATTTTACATTCATTCTACCAACTGTCTCATCTTCATCTCTCTTTTGCTCCCAGTTGTCAACAAACGTGACAGAAATAAAATCATACAGTCTGACGCAGGTCTCACAGAACAAGCACTATGTTTTCCAAGTCCGGAGCACTGTCGCTGGTGTCTGTGGTTCTTCAGATTTATGGAGTGACTGGAGCCCTCCAGTGGAGTGGGGCAGTGCAGGTGGGCTACTACAGTGACAGTGAGGGACATGGATAGATTTGCTCTTCTTACATTTTTCAATCATGCTTTTCTGTTTTCTAGAGAACATCAGCAGACAAGGCTGGTGGCAGTGGTTCTGTGTTATTCTGTCAGTACTTGTGCTGTTCTTGCTGTGTTTCTTGTTGTGCTATTGTGAGAGGTGAGAGATGTTCAAGACATTTCATTCAGTCTTTCATAAACATAAAATTTTTTATATTCCCCCCCCCGTTCCACAGACAAGGCTTAAGCCTAGTCGCAGACTAAAATGCATGTTTTAGTGCCGTTTTTGTCAAGATGAACACCAGGGGCCTGATGTATTAACGTTGCGTACACACAAAAAAGGCACTGAAATGTGCATACTCAATTTTCCATGTCAGGATTTATAAAAAATAAACTTAGCGTAAATATGTGCACACCGTACTGGAGTTCTAGACCGTGTATATGCACTCTTTTTTACTTGAGTGAACGAAGTAATGAAGTAAACTGAATGATTTTAAACTCTGTTTTCCATTTAAACATTTCAATTCCCACATTTAGATTAAATATGTCATTCTCCTTAATGGAGTTAAGCACCGAAATTACATGAAATCATTATACTGAAGTTACAATATTTTATATTAACTTAAATAGAAATATTTGTAGTGGATGCGTTGCTTTGGTTTTAACTACGTTGAGGATTGCTTGGCGCATGATAATTCCGCTTTACTCGTGTTCTGAGAAAATATTTTCTCGCGAATAATGATCAATGATGCGCACTTTGTTTAAGCAGATAGCTTATGGCATTATGATAGACACCGAGGGAATCGCTCGGTGATCGTCTGACGAGTAGATACTGTACACAACCTTTGCTGAACGCAGGTGTGCTGCTGGTGTTGTACACAGACACACAGTAGCCTAAAGATAACCCATTTCATGGTCTTCCCAATATTATGAAAAATGCCTTTGTATTTGAAGGATAGATTTAGAAGGAAACGGTAAAGAACGGTTTTGAAATGTTTTGTCAGACAATAATTTACAATGCAAAACAAGGCCGCCTATCTGTTTCAATTAAAAATATATAAACATCCTAAAATATAGGCTTTGTTTACTGGCAAAATTGCATACATTTGATTTGTTTAAAACAATTAAAAAACACTATTTGGCCAGTGGAAAAGAATTAGAATAACTCTTCACTGAAAATATACTGAACAGTATTTTTTACAAGTTTGTTTATTTTTTTTCTAAAACAAGACAAGGATAGTGAATGATTTTTTTTAGCAACGTAATGTGACGGCATTTATAATCATATTTTCCTAATGTCTTGTGCCATTAAACATGGCGTCACGTGGAGGGGAATATGCGTGGAAATGATATGCAGATGATGTAATGCATAGTAAAACTAGGTGTTGTAAGCTGCAAATATGGTTATTTCAGGGAGGAGACGGGATGGAGATTCATGCAGCTACACACAATCTTCCACTGACTGGGTTTTATAAAGGGAATTTTTACACATGGTTTTATAAATCTGAAAACTTTAGTGCGTACTTTTAGGATGAAATCTAAGTAAAGTTTTGTACATGAGGCCCCAGTTGTTTTTTCTAAGGCACGTTTATAAAAGCTACTTAAAGGGATAGTGCACCCAAAAATGAAAATTATCCCATGATTTACTCACACTCAAGCCATCCTAGGTGTATATGACTATATTCTTTCAGACAAAACACAATCAGAGATATATTTAAAAATATCCTTGCTCTACCAAGCTTTATAATGGTAATGAACAGGGGCGTGATTTTGAAGCCCGAAAAAATGCATCAATCCACCATAAAAGTGATCAATAAGACTCCAGGAGGATAATAAAGGCCTTCTGAAGCAAAGCGATTGGTTTTTGTAAGAAAAATATCCATATTTAAAACTTTATTAACTATAATATCTAGTTTCCGGCAGACGACCATACGAATACTGCGCAAGTTGACTTGCGCCACAAGAGTAACCCCCTGACGCGATTATGACGTAGGATGAAGGAGTCTAAGCTTAGACTCCTCTCGCAGTTTAAACAAATAGGGCTGTGCAAGAAACTCAAGCTCCTCTTCTGTTATATCAAAATCCTCTGACATTTCTCTTTAAAAATTCTCGTTTTAGACTTCTAATTCGTGACCAGTGTTTTGTTTTGCTCTATCCTCTGCGCTTCTGCATGCGTCAGCTCAGGTCAGAAGTTACTTTTCTGATACAAATCGAAGCCGGAAACTAGTTATTATAGTTAAAAAGGTTTTAAATATGGATATTTTTCTCACAAAACCCCATTGCTTCACTTCAGAAGGCCTTTATTAACCCCCTGGAGCCATATGGAATACTTTTATGATGGATGGATGCATTTTTTTGCTTCAAAATCTCAACCCCCATTCACTACCATTATAAAGCTTATAAGAGCCAAGATCAGAAGGAAGATTATCACATACACCTAGGATGGCTTGAGCGGAGTAAATTATGGGATAATTTTCATTTTTGGTGAACTATCCCTTTAAATGTCCTAATTGAACTATGGCCTAATCCTGGCTTAATCTAACCCATGTCTGTGAAACCAGGCAATTTTATTTTATTTTATTTTTTTATAATTTATTAAGACTTTATATTCTATTTATATATTAGTAACTGTAAGTTAATTTATTAAAGTTTTTTATTGTATTGATATAATGTAATAATAAAGAGTGATGATACTAATAATGTAATAATAAAATACAATCCATATTAAATAGGAAAGGGATCATCTTACTTCCAGTTGTGCCTGACCCTAGCAAGAACCTACAGGATTTGTTCCATAAACATGATGGAAATGTTGAGGTATCTACACTCTGTGCTATATTTCATGAGTAAATGTGCTCTTCAGACTTGGATGCATTGTAACCCTCTCACTTTATTCTCAGAGCTGGGTTCACATCTCCAGAGAGCTGAAGGATGCCTTTGAGCCAGACTACACAGAGCCGTCCTGCGATGTGTGTGAGGTTACGCCCTCTAGTGAAGCCGATCCCACACCTGTGGCCAGTCCTGCTCCTCAAACTGACAAGTGTGATGAACCAAGCACTGCAGAAGAGCAGAGCTCATAAGACGAAGAGGTGTTAACCTTTCACCTGAACTGTCGTCTCATTCTTACTGTACATGTTCACAAGCGACATTTCAATGTCTGTTTTCTTTTGCACATTTATCTTTTAAAACTGTATGTAGAGTTTGAGTATAAGAAAAATGGAAAATTAAATAACTAACATTTCTTAATCAATACTACAGTGGACCTAATAGTCTGGGGTTGTTACGCTCACCAAGGTGAAATTTATTTGATCAAAAATACAGTAAAAACAACAACATTGAGAAATATTATTACAATTGAAAATAATTGTTCTCTATTTTAAAATCTGATCTACTTCTTGTGTTGGCAAAGCTGAATTGTGTCATATATTTCAGAAATCATTCTGAAATCGTGCAGATTTAGTGTTGAAAACAATTGTGCTGCTTAATATTTTTAATATTTTATATATATATTAAATATTTTATATTATTATATATATTAAATATATAATCATATTTTTGTGGAAACTGTGATATATTTTTTCATGATTCTTTGATGAATAGAAAGTTTAAAAGAACATTTATTTGAAATAGAACTTTTGTAACATTATAAATGCCTTCACTGTTATTGTTTTGATCAATTTCATGCACCCTTGTTGAACAGAAGTATTAATTTCTTACTGTACCCAAATTTAAAAACGTAAAAATACATGAATGTCATTGCATTACAGCATTTTAAAAATATATCAAACCGATGGCATTTAATTTAAAGAAGTATAGCACACTTTCACAAGTGTTTCACTTTTTTGGGGGTATTGTTAGGTTTTTAATTCTAAAACATATGTATTGTTTCAAGTTAAGACTACAGGTATTTCTACACTTTCTGACGGTGAACTTGAAGTAAACAGACTTCATAAATCCACTAAGAATCACCTTGTGACCAGCTGCTTAAAAATAATGCAAAAGTGGATCAGAAAAGTGAAGTTAGTTCTGAGAAAAACAATTACAAAATCCATTAAAATCACTTCAAATTGTGTGACAGCTTTTATTTGTTGGGTATGCACATAATATTTAACAAAACTGCCTTTTAGGTTTGGTAAAATGTTGAACAGATATGTAATAAAAAAGTTTGATTATGCATATTATGCTATTGTTGTTTTTCTTGCTCTGGTTTAGATGTTTTTCCTCATCTTACTCTGATTCCGTGTCATTGTGACATCACAGTCTTGATGATTGTGTTACTCTCTGTCTGCTGTGTCACTAATTTGTTAGCACAGCTACAGCCGGCAGCATCTTAAAAACCGAACAGCAGCTAGTGAGGTGTCAAGTTCTATTCTGCCGAAATGTTTATTTACATTAAACATGGAGGTAAGGATCATTAATCAACTTTTTTAAACATCAATGCAGTAAGTGCAGTCTTTTTTAGATCTATATATTGCTTAGTAACTTACAAAATATGCTTTCTGTGTACACAAATAAATAGTTTTATTTCTCTATTTGATCTGTATATGTAAATGACATGGAGCTGATCAATGTGATGTTTGTGTATTTAGATAATGATCAGTTCCTGGTCAACACCAATTGTCCAGTTGTTGTCCTCATGCAGCACATAAAAACCAGGTTGCAACTTGCTGAGTCAGGTATGTACAGCTCTCTCTATGCGTTTTCTCATGCATCAACATATGAGGATAATCAAAGCACATAATTAAGCAAACTGTATTTGCACTTTTTTTTCCAGTTTAAGGCACTTTCATTGAACAGAATCTTGTCTTTTGAAGATACTTTCAGTCATTCCAGAGCTGAGCTTTTGTCATTCAAATTCTGAGTGCACATTCAACGTCAAAGAAATGTATTTTATCCCTGTAAGCGTATCTGAGAGTACGCCAAACTCTCTGTACTTGACATACTCTAGAGATCCCAGGTCAGAGGAGGTTAGTTAAGCCCAGTGTGCCCCTTCAAACCCGGCGTGACCTCTGTGCAGGATGTCACGGATCTCAGCTGTTAATATTTCACACTCTCTCTTAGCACATACTCCTACAACGGTGTCCGATTACATCTGTGGCATGTAGTAAGGCACATTACCTGCGATCAGCCCATCACTAATGGAGTGCTCATTACCACTGTCATTAACAATGTCCTACTCCCTAATGCATCTGCGCTTCTGTGCGGGCTAAAATGTTGCACAGAGACAGTAAACACGGATTATATGACAGTTATTACACGTGTTTGAAACAATATACCTTAAGGTTATCCATCCAAATCTGTGTGTGTGTGTGTTTCAGAGCTCATAGACCTGTGTGATGAACGAGGAATTCTGAAATTCCTCTTTCTGCCCCAGAATTCACAAGAGTCTGCTTGTGGACTGCTGAAGGCTAGAGAGTCATTCATTGTTTGCGTTATTGAGCGTGAGTTTGAGTTTTTCACTTGATATTTCTTGATAACATGAAGAGAATAGTTTGTGTATAGTTTTTATAGGTTTTTCTTGTGTGTGTTTGTGTATTTACAGGTATGTCTGATGGGGCTTATACTTCTTTCTCAGCTCTACTATCCAGTGTTCACTCTGCTGTATTAGGTGCCATTGCATGTATACAAAAATAATTGTATTAATCAGTTTTATAATATCTAAACATAATTTAGTTATGAAGAAATATTTTTAAAGATAACTAATATCCTACATTGTTTTCAGAGAATATTATTAAATATTATATAAATATTAAACATTATATAACTTTATATATATACATTTATATATGTTGATGTATATCAGTCTGTTACAATTTCATTAATATTTGAGCTGTTTTTATAGCAGTTTCATTGTATTTGATATTGCTGTTACCCTGTTGTTTGTTAATGTGTGTGTGTGTGTAATGTCTATGACTTCCAGAGACTCTACAGACTCAGATTGACAATCTTGAGAAAACTCGTCTGAAGCAGCTTCAGATTGTGCAGGCTCTTATGGCTACATCAGAGAAAATCAATGCTCAAGCTCTGACTAAAATGGTGAGTATCTTAGAGCCACATCTGAATTTCACAGTTCTCTCGTATTTGTCCACCTGCTCTCACCTCAATTTTGTAATATTCACCTATTCGGTAGGTACTCAGCTGCACTGTTAAAAAAAACATTGTTAAATTTACTGTTATAACTGTGGCCATAAATTTGCTCTAAAGCATACACAGATGTACCTGTAAAACTAATGGTAACTTTATGTGAACGATAATCTTGTGTGTTGTTTTCATGTGGCTGTGCAGATTAAAAAGCGCAAGAAAGTTACACATGTCAATGCCCCCGATGAAGTCCAGCGCAACACAGGGGACAAAAAGAGCAGGAACTGAGCAAACACCATCACATCAGTGTTCATGCTCATTTTTAATGTTAAATTCATTAAAATTACAGACATGTTCATCAGAAATGCTGTATTATTTTTTAAGTATTTATCTTTTCATTAGGTGTTTCAGGAAAGTTACTATATTGACTATATAAAACTCAGGTATTATATGAGTATCTTCCTTCCTGCTGCTGGAAGATGCCCAACAAAATCCTATCTATCTATCTATCTATCTATCTATCTATCTATCTATCTATCTATCTGTCTGTCTGTCTGTCTGTCTGTCTGTCTGTCTGTCTGTCTGTCTATCTATCTATCTATCTATCTATCTATCTGTCTGTCTGTCTGTCTGTCTGTCTGTCTGTCTGTCTGTCTGTCTGTCTGTCTGTCTGTCCGTCCGTCCGTCCGTCCGTCCGTCCGTCTGTCTGTCTATCAATCTGTCCATCTGTCTGTCTGTCTGTCTATCAATCTGTCCGTCTGTCTGTCTGTCTATCAATCTGTCCGTCTGTCTGTCTATCAATCTGTCCGTCTGTCTGTCTGTCTGTCTGTCTATCAATCTGTCTGTCTGTCTGTCTCTCTATAAATCTATCTGTCTGTCTATTGTTCTGTCTATCGTTCTGTCTGTCTGTCTATCTGTCTATCAATCTGTCTGTCTGTCTGTCTATCAATCTGTCTGTCTGTCTGTCTGTCTGTCTATCAATCTATCTGTCTGTCTGTCTATCAATCTGTCTGTCTGTCTATCAATCTGTCTGTCTGTCTGTCTGTCTATTGTTCTGTCTATCGTTCTGTCTGTCTGTCTGTCTATCTGTCTGTCTGTCTGTCTATCAATCTGTCTGTCTATCAGTCTGTCTGTCTGTCTGTCTGTCTATTGTTCTGTCTATTGTTCTGTCTATCGTTCTGTCTATCTGTCTGTCTATCAATCGATCTGTCTGTCTGTCTATCAATCTATCTGTCTGTCTGTCTGTCTATCTATCTGTCTGTCTGTCTGTCTGACTGCATTTTCTTATTCCTGTGTTTTTTTAAAAATGTTGGAATTTTCCACTGGTCCCTTGCAATTAAGCAACAGATGAGGTCATCGTCTTGCCTGTGATTGGTTAGTATGAATACCTGTTTGTTACCAAGCTTTTCCCAGCTGGGTGCAAATTGAGAGAGAATCTAAGAGGGGAATATTTATAGATTGATGTGTGTAGTTACTGCACAAACTTTAATGCGTGGATCTATATTTGGTAAGCAATCAACCTGTCAGTGGGTGTAAACTGTACTTTTGCAATAAGTTTTATGTCAAAGGCATGATGATATCTTGAAATATAATTCAAGATCAGTATCCTGTTTGTCTCTCTCATCCATGCAGCTGCAGACTTTCAGCAAAACGTACGTAGGCCCTGCAGGTGCAAGGAACTTTATGATGTGTTACTCAGCACATAGATTTTTCCTTTTCAGCATTTCAACAGAGCACAATGTGGGCGGAATGCAGCCATTAGACAGGAACGAGTGGGTGAAATGCCAGTTAGCGGTTTTACCGTCTATGGCCATTATAATCTTTCGTGACATCCTTCCCTGATGTTGTACAGCACATATATCTCCTGACTGTTTTTTTTGTTTTTTTTCCCCTTTAAAGCCCTGGTTGTGAAATTTGGAAATGTCAAATGTCAGTTATTCTAGCAGAAAAGATAGTCATACTGTGTGATGATATTGAATGTGATTGACAGTACTGAACTGAAACTGCCTTATTGGCCTATATTACAAACTGAAGGCTGCAGCTGTCTTGCCTGTGGTCAGTACGTAATGCCTTACTTCCTCCTGTGTAAAGTTTCATGGGGCTTCTTTTATACATTTAAGTTCTAATTTCTCATTCTCATAATTATATATCAGCCAGCATTCCCAGATGTCATTGTGTGTGCGTGTGTACTTTTATGAGATGTTTATTGAGGGTGCTGGTATAAAAGGGAAGTGTCATGATGCCATTTTCAATTTTAATCCATTGTTCTTATTGTATTAGCTCTCTTGAAATCCAAAGTCTATTCAAAGATAAATATATTGTAATGTCAGACAAAAAACTAGAATATTTTTTATAAATGTTAAAGAGCAATGAGTACAACTTTTCAAAATAAAGCTGTATAAATTGCCCCCTTGTGGTTGTACTTTGAAGAAACTGCAATGTAAATAAAAAAAAAACTGGCAGTGAAAATAAAAACATATTAAAATATGCCATTAGTCTGCTTTGGTTATTTCTTTATTTAGAAAAAATATATATTTGTATATAATTGTATAGTTTTAACATATGCCTCATTTTGAATGTTTCTTATTTGTGTTGTCTGTCTTCTCTCTGGACCATATTTCAAAAAAATAAAACTTTGCTTAAAGACTAAAGCCTTTTTTATTTTTTTTTTTTTTTTTTTTNNNNTTTTTTTTTTTTTTTTTTTTTTTAGATTTCTTTCCTTTCATTTTCATTATAATTAATATATTTAATTTTACTGCAATTTATTGCTTATATTTAATGAATTATACAGTTTTATACATTGCTTCTTTATTCATCAATTTGTGCTATTGTGAGTTTCTGTCTTTTCAAAAGTCTGTTATCCACTGTTAACACAGGAACACAAGTCCCTTCTCCTTGTGGGACAGAGGGTCTTGTTTTTTAAGCATTCACAGCACTCTGGGTCACCCTCAGCACTTATGATTCAGTAACTGGCACTTTTGAGGGATCCAGAAGAGTGAGGCAGCTGAATCGACTGGTTGTTCTGCTTGAGATAGAGTAA
The DNA here is from genome assembly GCA_003731715.1 of Anabarilius grahami. Lineage (NCBI taxonomy): Eukaryota > Metazoa > Chordata > Actinopteri > Cypriniformes > Xenocyprididae > Anabarilius > Anabarilius grahami. The sequence continues at coordinate 9,597,524 of RJVU01062584.1, read as the reverse complement.
AAGAGGCTTGTATTAGTTTACAGTGCACCCTCCATTTAGGAGAATGTACTTTGATTAACAAAACAAAATGTGATGTAGTGCTTTAACACACACAGAGCAAAGAAGTAATGCATTTGATATTACCCTATCCCTAATGTTTTACTGCTCTTCAGACATGTGGCCCTAAATTGTTAAGAGATTTCATAAATTCTATCTATTATAAATTCTTAACACATTGAGTAAACAGGGCATGTCAGCAAACACTCTCACTTTCAACATCAGAAACTTTATATCACATTCTGTCCTGTTTGTTACATTTTGCTCAGCTAATCAAACAGTAATAAAATATTTGCTGTTATTTCCACCCTCCCTTAAACATGGTTAAAATATTCTATTGCAAGATTGCAATGCTTATTTTACAAACATTAAATAAAAAAGAATGAGCTGACATTTGTCTGGGGTCAGGTCTGATGCACTTTCATTGTAGGATCTAATCTGCAGGCATCACCTACACCCAAAGACAACGAAATCATCTTAGTTTAACACCACAAATTTGACTGTATTCCAAATACTAAGACCTTTAACAAAACAAGAGCCCTATTCATTTGTAGTTGGAGAGATGATGGAATGAGTCCAGACAATGAGAGCCCAAAGGCTTTTGTTAAGATCACTCTGACTTGAGGGGAACGGAACTGGAGGACATCACATGTTGAATAAGCACTTTTGTCATATTTGCTAGGGAGACACTCTGTAATAAGGCATAAGAAACAGATGATGACTCGCCTTCTTTTAAACAGCCTCCACTATATCATATTTTGCCCTAAATTATTTCTAAATGTGACAGAGTATATTAAAATGGTCTCACCCATAGAAGTTTGTGAAAGACTGCATGAATTTAGGTGACAGGCCTGCTGTATTCACCAGCTGAGTTGTGCAGTCTTCTTGCGCTTTATTGTGCTATTTCCAGTTAAATATACCTATCTGATGGAGCTTTTACAAATGCATGACTACTCAAGCATATTTCAGTAGTTAGTTAGTTAGTTATGAAAAATAAATAAATAAATAAATAGCCTAGTCATAATAGCTGTGAGAGTCTTGACTGGAGGAAAATGGGAACCAAGAATTTCTATTTTAAAAAATACTTTGGATTTTTTTTCCAGTCACTAAAATAAAACTCTCCTTGAAGTCACCATAAAATCAAAACCACACTGTTAAAAAAAATTGGCAGCTGTGGTTGCCAGAATAATTTTGTAAACAATACAGAAAAACTGTAAACACATTTACAGAACAATACTGTAAATTTCACAGTATAAAACTGTAATTTAAGAAAATTTGAATGTAAACCAATAAATTCAACAATGCACACTACTACTAAAATCTGTTTTGTACCTTTAACATTCTGACAACCACCATAATTATGCAGGTGGTAAAAGAGAAAGCCACATGAAGAATCAGAGTTCATCACAAGTAGCTTTTCCATGAGCTGAAATATATACTAATATATAGAAGGTGGAAAGAGTCATTCACGCAAACACAAAACACCATCATGGTAACCCACGACACTTACATAATGCAATAAACATTCATTAAACAACAGAAGATGTAACATAAAACCCAAATGTACATAACTGATAACAAAAACTATTAAGAAACATGATTATTTAAACAAAAAACTTTCAAATGTGGAGTGTCACACAGGGAGTTGTGGGAATATCAGTTTACAGATTTTGACTGTAAATTATACATTGATTTTGTATTTTTTACTTATAAAAATTGCTTTTACAGTTTTTCCGTGTATATAATACGGTAACTTACTGTTAACCTATTTGCGATTTTTTTCCGTAGCGTTTTTACAATATTTTACCGTTAAAATCACATTCATTTTTTATTCTTGTTTTTTATGGAATATTGCAGTAGCCCATTTATTATAAATGATTTATTCGTTCACGTCATTATTTTTTTTAAATACATGTGGCCTCTTAAAGGGTTAGTTCACCCAAAAATGAAAATTCTGTCATTAATTACTCACTCTCGTGTCGTTCCACACTGGTAAAGCCCTCATTCATCTTCGGAACACAAATTAAGATATTTTTCATAAAATCCGATGGCTCAGTGAGGCCTGCATTGCCAGCAAGACAATTAACACTTTCAATGCCAATAAAGCTACTAAAGACGTATTTAAAACAGTTCATGTGACTACAGTGGTTCAACCTTAATGTTATGAAGTGACGAGAATACTTTTTGTCCGCCAAAAAAAACAAAATAACGTCTTTATTCAACAATAGTGGAGGGCGATTTCAAAACACTGCTTCATGAAGCTTCGAAGCTTTACGAATCTTTTGTTTCAAATCAGTGGTTCGGAGCGTGTATTGAACTGCCAAAGTCACGCCCCCCAGTGGTGAACCACTGAAATTTCTAAACACTTATGACAAAACGAAGCCTCGTTTACTGAAATCACTTGACTTTGGCAGTTCAATACACGCTCCGAACCACTGATTCTAAACAAAAGATTCGTAAAGCTTCGAAGCTTCATGAAGCAGTGTTTTGAAATCGCCCATCACTATTATTTAGTTTTTTTTGGCGCACAAAAAGTATTCTCGTCACTTCATAACATTAAGTTTAAACCACTGTAGTCACAAGAACTGTTTTAAATACGTCTTTAGTAGCTTTCTTGGCATTGAAAGTGTTAATTGTCTTGCTGGCAATGGAGGCCTCACTGAACCATCGGATTTTATGAAAAATATCTTAATTTGTGTTCCGAAGATGAACGAAGGGTGTGGAACGACATGAGGGTGAGTAATTAATGACAGAATTTTCATTTTTGGGTGAACTAACCCTTTAATCTTTAATCAAAATAACCTGTCTTCCCTCTTGCAACAACATCTCTTCTCTGATTACGTGTTTACTGGCGCGAGGGCAGGACAACCTGTCAATCACATGAGATCGATTCCCAATGGACAAATCAAATCCCGCTACATTTTTTCTTGTTCGTATATACGTCACATATCGACTTTAAGTTGTAAATATTAGATTACCACAGAACAGGCAGTAGAGCTTCAAATGATTTAAATTAAACACTTTCTCTTGAGCAGTAACACTATTATGTATGTTGCCCATTACAGTTTTGTTCCAGTAATAAATAACGACCAAATAATTCATTCAAAACAAGCTATAAGTTATTCTCAGGTCGATATTGTCAAACTGCATTGCGTCATGAAAGTAGGCGGGCTTAACTGGCTTAACAGACAGGTACTTTTCCACCACAAGACAGCGCTCATTGGCTCGGATGTCGGACAAACACAGCCGTCACAAAAAAATCAGTACTGAAAGCTGATTGGCCATCGCTCCGCTCTTAGACCCGCCTTCTCAACTCTCTGATTGGACACCGTCGCTGTGGAAGTGTCAGTCAACTGTTTTTTCACCCACTGACACTGCAGCTGTATGTCCGGACATGTAGATCTCAGAGCGGCTTGGCCTTTGTTAGCGAGTCGGTAAGAAGAACCAAGAAAGCCAGAGGAGCCGCATTCATGCACTTACAGGGAGGAAAATGATCATCTGCACGAAAAACATGGATTATCGCCTTGGAACCCAGTGTCAATTTGTTCAAAATCAGGTAACACATCACTGAAGTGAAGATATTAACTGTAAACCTAGACTCTTGCAGGGAAGTTTCAAAGTTGACAGTTCATCTACTTAGCAAAAGCTTGACTCTTTAATGTCGTTCATTCATTCATGTTAAAAACGCTCCTCAATCGCATATATGTGTCATTATTTTTGAGTACATATTCAAAAGTCCCTCTTTGAAAGAAAAGACTCATCGCCATAAAAAATATCCGTTATTTTTAATCACACACGAATGTCATGATTCACATATATTTGCAGAACCAATCCGTTTTACATGTTCATCTAATGCCACTTTTCACTTCGAGTTTTAAACGCTAATTCGTTGCGTTAATTATTCATTGTTCCTCAAATAAAGTTCATTTATGACAAGACAAAAGTGTTTAAACCTGCAGTCTTAGTTAATTTGACTTTGAGGACGTTTGTCCTGCTGTATGCAACACAAGTCAGGTTTGAACTCGCACAATACTCATGCTCTGTCATTTTATTTAGCGTTTTATGTCATGAAAAGCTGTGCAAATCCATTGCATTTATGGCAAAGAGTAATCAGCTTTTTTTTAGTCGCGCATATGCTCTTTTCATTGTTTCATATTGCAACTAATATAAAGGTTTGCATTTGAAAAGTGTTAATGCTGGAGATATTCTACATTTAAGCTTCATGGGGAATTAAGACTGCAGTCTGGAACAATCTTGAAAGCCTTTGGTGCAGATTAAGTCATGGTTATGGGTTTAAAGAACTGATCTACCTACATGATTATAAGCTTTTTTGGTTTTAATGCATGTTGAAGTTTTGTGTGTTTGACGTCGTCACGTCTGAGCCCTTTGTTGAGTTGTTTAAAAGGTGCATCTCTTGCTTTTTTACATGAAGACAATTGATCGCCAGAGGAACATTGATTTAACTCATTGTGAGTACCTCTGGTATTAATTTTGCATTGAAACTGTGTGCTTTATCATCCTGTCAAAGCTTAAGCATTTGTGAAAATGAAAATCTGTCATGTCTGTAGCGCTGTCGTAGTGTTTTTTCGCAGTTCATGTCGCGCGGACACAAAGACCTTTGTAGTTACAACCGTAAGACACGACAGTCTGCACCACTCTAAGGGAAGATGTAACATTTGTTAACATGCTTGACTTTTTGGTGTTGGTAAGTGTGAGTTTTTTTCCTCTTTCTCCATTTGCGCGATGTGATGCTGATGTACTGCCAATCAAAGTTGTTTTTCTCCTCATTCGTCTGCAGTACCCCCTTGCAACCTGAGGGGGCCGCTGTTGTGGCGGCGCTGCTCCGCATACAGGAGAACAATAGAGGAATGTATCATTTAATCATTTCTCAGAAATATGCTCTCATTTTCCAGCCCATAAAAAAAAATAAAAAATCCCCTAGGCTTGTACTTGGATTGTTAGCATAATAAACTCGTTCCCTTTTACCCTTAACTAACCAATAGTCCGATTTGTGATAGACACTCTTCGTGAAAAATGTCTGTAGGTGAGAAGTGGCACAGTATGTTTCAAAGCTTCCCTGATGTTTTTCATCTTTGAAAAAATAAAAATAAAAATATTTATATATACTGACAATCCTGGTATGACCTTGTCAGAACATTATGGTAAAATTAGTCGGAAAACATTGAAAAACTCATTAATTAAACATTGTAATCCCTGCCGCCATTTAGAGCGTCATGTTTAGACAGTCCTCAAATGACAAAGAGTCTTGTAAGTGCTTCTCTTGACCTTTGGCCTATTTGATTTGTAAGATTGTTTTGTTTTTGTTATTTGTATGGAACTATGTGTGCTGCTGTTTTGACCAGGTCTCCCTGGAAGAAGAGATTATATCTCAATGGGATCTTCCTGGTTAAATTAAGGATAAATAAATAATGCAATAGCAATCTGTTATGTGGCTTACATAGAGGAAGAGGAAAATATATAGAAGAGGAATAACTGACACCATGATTCACTTCTTGATATGAAGACCACAACGCTAACTTAATTAACCGATTTCACCAGCAGACCAAAGCTTGGACTTTCCAAACAGAAATGTGATTCATCGATAATCTTCCTTCGCTTCACTGTCCGTCATACGCAAGCTGCTGAATGTATGTCACACTGTCTGCTTATGTAAATGTCAGTCTTCCTGGTTGTCTGACTGCATCCATATGTGGCTTGCCATGTTTGTGTGTGTGTGTGTTTGCTGCAGGGCTTGTTTCAGTCCAACCCCCAGTGAGGTGCAGCTGGCTGTTTTGTTCTTCCTTGCTTCCAGGTTGGCAGGCCAAAATAGTGTTTCCTTTGTAGAGAGACAGAGTGATGGGGTTTGTGCAACTGCAGTTCAGACATTTGCGCATGTCAAGCGTGGAGCCCTCCAGGCCTTCTGAGAATGCAGATTGAATATCGCATCTTGCTCTTATTCTGGACTCGGGCCCTAAACTGAATCCCCCCGCCATTTAGAGTGTCATGTTTAGACCGTCCTCAAATGACAAAAGACGAGCAGTAGGCTTATATTTGTCTGTTTTCACTATGCCTGCTTTCTTGGTTATTTGGTTTAGTGAAGGACAATATGTTGCACACTTAAAGAGATAATTCACCCAAAAATTCTGTCATCAGTTACTCACCTTCAAACCTGTATGACTTTTTTGTTTTTCTGTGGAACATAAAACGACAAATGTTTGTAACCAAACAGTTTTGGTGACTGTTGTTTGCAAAAAATAAAAGCAATTTCTCAATATTCTATGTTCCACAGAAGAAAAAGTCATATAGGTGTAGAACGGTGAGTTAACACTTTCATTTTGGAGTAAATTTTCTTTTTTGAGTGGACTGTCCCTTCAAGTTCTCTATTCCCTTTTTCATTTTTCCCCCCTCCTTTTTTTTTGGTATTTGGATCTTTTGACCAGCTAGAATAAACACTTTAACTCATTCAAATCTCAATGCAAGGGTACATGCAAATGTATTCAAATATAAACGCTGTTTTGTTTGTTCATGTTGTGATCATGCATCTTTTTTTTTTTTGCTGCAATATCGCACATTAACTTCTTTTTTTTCTAACATATAACTTATGTACAAATAAATTATGTAAAGGCCATGCATGCCGTCATTGTTCACAGAAACAGGAATTATGATTGCTGAAAGTGCCATCTTTACCCAATAAATACGATTTCAGCTGAATCGTAGAGGGACTCGCCAAGAGGATATGAGACTGACTTCCTGTTTCGTGTTGACTGTTGGTAAAGACATGTCGGTGCATGTTACTGGTGCTGATGAGGCATCCTGTATAGACAAATATCGCCCCAAGTTTCAAAATAACCTTACACGGTTGACCAAGAACTGGGCTGGTGTTATTTATGAACTTTATACTTTAAATGTCAGGTTTGTCCTTTAAATTTTGTTGATCACAGTTTGGGTATATATATATAAAAAAATCCTCAGTTGACAGCATCTGCTGCAGCGTTTCGTTGAACCGCATCTGTGTGGGTGTGTGAGTGTCTCTCAGCCTCTCAACTGACTTTGCATTAGTCTCTAATTTCCCACTGAAGTTTCATTAGTAGTTAATTGCAAGTTGTTTTGTCCCGTTCCAGGTATACAGATTCCCCCTTGTGATTTTGTGCAGCTGCCGGTACAGGCTATGAAAGTAACACTCCGTATTGAACCATGATGTTGAATATATCTGTATTTGCAGTTGCCTGTTTTTCTGGGTCACCGCTGAGGAGTTTTGGGCATTGCGAACAGACTCTGAGACATGTGATCTGTTTACCAGGAAAAGTGCAATTGTACTAGCGTCCCAATGGAGACTAATGTTTGATCTGTTGTTTGAAGCTGACTTCAGCATCTTAATCCCATTTAAATGACTTGTCCCTATATGGCTTGTGCTCTATTGGCAGTATGGCCCTTAGTTGACCGTATTTTCACTTCTGTAGTCTTAAAATTTATCTATAAATAATGTTCATACTGAAAAAACTGACGACNNCCCCCCCCCCCCAAAAAAAAAGTCCAGATGATGCATTTAAATAACTGAAAAAATGAAGTGTGAAATGTTGTAAACCTCATACATTTAACTGCCACAGCTTTACTTGCGTAGCAGAGGTAGAGGGGTTATCAGACTGTTTAGTGACAAAAATAACCTTATAAAGTTCATACATTAGAAAGTAGAGTACATATACATAGTATATGTGTATAATGTGTCATTTTGAACACAGAGCAAATTTATGGAAGTTATGTAAAATTGGCACTTGATCTGGAATGTGTGTCAAAATGCCCGACTTTCTAGGTAACTGTAATGTTAGACCATGGTGCTTTTGTATGGCATGTTTTGCTTGCACATGTTTTGCAATCCTTGACTCTGTTGAATGACATGACACCCTATCTCAGGCAGAAACACATCGTATTTTCAGCGCCGACTTGACCCGGATATTTTCTCTTGATGGAAAAGAGTGTCTTTGTTCTTGTTTCATCATTGTGCCTCTCAAAATCTGTCATTAACCAGCTTTAGTGTTTATTTTTCAAATTGTCTTAATATTAATGGGTTAGTTCACCCAAAAAGGAAAATTCTGTCATTAATTACTCACCCTCATGTCGTTCCACACCCGTAAGGCCTTCGTTCATTTTCGGAACACAAATTAAGATATTTTTCATAAAATCCGATGGCTCAGTTAGGCCTTTATTGCCAGCAAGATAATTAGCACTTTCAGATGTCCAGAAAAGTACTAAAAAAATATTTAAAACAGTTTTAAACATTTTTTGGGGGAGAAATAACCCTTTAAATGTTGAGTTTCAGTCATTCAAATACCTCAGTTAACAGGTTAGGCTGACACATTTTCCAAATCAAGAACAAACCACAGTTTGCACCTCAATGCAGAACTCCATTTCGATAAAAATGCACATTAAACTGGGTTAAGATGCAAATATTGACTGACGGTTTAGTCTAGTGTTTAAGTTCATACTCTTTCATGCATGTTTACTCAAAGAACCTGTCTGGAGAGATGTTTATGATATCTTTGTTTCTTTGTGGTGTCACTTGCGTAGGAATGGCGTTTCTATCTTATCTATGCAAGTGCTATCTCAGCTGTCCCCCAGAACTATTTATAACCCTCTCCTTTCTGTTAGCCACTGTATGAAGAGCTGGGAAGGGAAGGTTAGTCCGTAGGCCTGAGCGTAATTTATTACCCACATACTTTCCCTCACAATCAGCACTGAAGAAAGTGAGTGGACTTTCAGTTGGCTTAATAATATCAATTCTTTAAAGTTTAAGTGTTTTTTTGGAGCCATAAAATATGTACTAGTGACTCAAAGGGATTTTAGGTGCAGTACGCGCTGTGCTATCAGTGTGAATCTTCAGTACTGTCAGGAAGAGTTATGATGGCTCAGAGCTGTTTTGGCCACGGCCCTCAGTTGTCCCCCGTAACTGTGAAACAAGATTTCATTCAATACGTGACCACGTTCATGTTTGCATTCTGTCAGAGCTCATCTTTCCCCCTTCAAAAGAAAAGTGTAACTGAACTCCAGCTAGACTCACGGAGCAGCGGTTTACTCAAAGGAATAACTGCTGCCAGTACAGACTGTCGAACACTAGAACTCATATCACATACTAACAATGATAATTAGCCCACATCTAGATGATTAGGTGCGTGTGACTAAAAAGTTTTGTCTGTCTCTGTGTGAATGAGCGGCTCAGTTTCATCAGTGTTTTTCATGGTCTGCCGTCACACTATATGAGGACAGTACACATGAACTTTATCTCCAGTGCTGCTCTGAGAATTCACCTCATGAGCATTTCACGCCTTCATTTGAGAAAAACTATTGTCAAGTATACATTGAAACTAAAAGGTCTACGGGACAAACTGGCAAAATAAAAGTTCAGTTAACTTGAAGATATTGACAGATATTTTTCTATTTTATAGTAAAATGTACTTGTCAAAGTTATAATAATAATAATAATAAAAATAAAAAGATGATTTTGTAGGTCCCTAAATTAAAAAGGTAGATTACCCTGTGGAGATGTTAACATTCATTCTTGAGGTCTAACATACATATGGAATGCATTTCCTTCCCCATTAATGGTCTAAAATGAATATTGTGATATATCAATATCGAATGTTATGTTTTTGCCCATGCTGTGCAGCCCTAGCTTAGACCCATTGTAGTTCCACTGCTTCGTTAATCAAAAATCTACCATTTCCACAGAGCCATTATTGTGTCAAAATGTACTTTTGAAACTTCAAAGTGTTATTTGAAATGTGTCGAACTTCCACAATGTGACGTTTTTTTGTGTGGAATTGTGAAATTGATGATAATTGCTTCCTAGTTTTCCCCACCACCAGAAAAATTTGGTAGTTTCAAAGAGGAGAATGCAACTACATTTTGGTGAATGATTATCATTATTCAGTTGTTCTCTCACTACTAATTTATACAGGTGTAAATGGGGTCTAAAATGTTTTGAGCTTATCCACTTTGGACCACTTCCAGAGGTTGTCAAAAACCATTCGACCAGATTGCTTTCGTAGTGTAGAAGCTCATGTGGTCAAATGTGTTTGAACAGCCACAAAAGACCGCCTACTCTCCACCTACTGACATAATGCGTACACATTATGGGAAGCATGATTTCAACTTTGTTGGCTGGTTATCAAAGTTTGGTTTAAAGACGAAAAATGTACCAAGGACAATGTTCTCTCACCATTCCTGATTTATAACACTCACTGCGTTCGGCCGATCTTGCGGCTGTTAGAGCAGAAACTGAAACTGTATGTTTTTCTGTTGTCTCGGTGCGCATTCATGTGTAAATTGTGACAAGCTTATTTTGTCCATTAGATAGAAAGATCTGAAAAACCTCATACATTTACCCACCCATAGACCTTCACCTCAAAGATATCCGGACAGAAGTGCTTGAAAGTGGATAAAGAGACAAATTAAAACACCAGATGTAAACGGATATGTGTCTTCCTCGTCTACTTGTGGTCCGATCGACCAAAACGCATCTTAATACCAGGTGTAAACAGGGCCTCTCTCTCTCTCTGCGAGTCGCTGAAACAGGAGGGGAGTGGGCAGGATTTCCATAATCCCACAGTCAGACACAAAGCAGGGCAAAGGCACAGGAACAAGGCCTCGGTTGGCCTTCACAGTCAGCAGTTAAGAGCATGAAGACATGAGTCAGCAGATCTCAACACCAATGAAACAAAGGCATCAAGACATTATATTTGCTATTTTCACATTGATTTCCTTTCCACAAGGTGTCTCAATTGTCTAAAATAGACTCCATATGCTAAACACGGATGATTGAGCCACAGCTCCCAAGCTGTGCCAGTGATTATACATAGGTATGGTGTCCAGTTGCTGTTTTTATCATCTGGATGTATTTTAAGCATCTTGGGGTGTGAAAGTGGGAGATTGAGGTCGACAGACGTCTGTCTATTCTGTATACTAAAGGAGGCCAAACTGGCAGTGGGTCACACTTGGTGTGGAATGTCTATTGCTGTCCCTCGATACCAACAGGACCCGTGGCAGAAGCCGTGTTTGTTTGCTACTATTTCTTTATTTCTTTCTGTTGGGAAAGCTTCAAGCACTAGTGAATTTCATTTTAAGGTGGTTCCTTTGAGATTCACAAACTTTCAATGCAAAAACTGCACTGAAGAGGTATTTTTCATTCACTAAATGCTCTTTTTATCCTCCTTTTTGTATGTAAATTTCTCAGTGTTGTTTTTTTAATTCTTCTGGCAGGTGATGGTGAACTCTGAGAAAGACCGTGCTTCTCTCTTGTGCATGAAGGCTCTGGCCAACAGGGGGCGTCTGGACACGGTGTCTCAGCAGATGGCCTCTCACCCACAGTACCTGGAGAGTTTCCTGCGCACACAGCACTACATCCTCTATATGGATGGCCCATTGCCTCTGCCCTACCGCCACTACATTGCCATCATGGTAAGAACAGAATGACCAGGCAATATGGCCAAAGTCTTATTTCACATTATGAGAAATTTTATTTCACTTCAGCTATTTTGTTAATAAAAATAAGAACAAGGAAGCAAATTACAAACCATAGGACAAATATAGGCTCAAATAACATCTCAATTTTATTGCTTTTATTTGATGACACATATTTGTGTTTCAGGCTGCAGCACGGCATCACTGTGGGTACCTGGTGTCTCTGCACTCAGCCCAGTTTCTGCGTGTGGGCGGAGACCCGTTATGGCTTCAGGGGCTGGAGGCTGCACCCCCACGTCTACGGCACCTTGACCACATCAGCAAGGTCCTGGCCCATCAGCCTTGGCTCACGGCACGCTCGCACATACAGGCTCTGCTCAAGACGGGAGAGCAGTGCTGGTCTCTGGCTGAGCTTGTTCAGGCGGTGGTTCTGCTGGCCCACTGTCACTCCCTTTGCAGTTTTGTTTTTGGTTCTGGTTCTGACTCGGACGCCACTCCCGTTCTCAGAGTGCATCACGGCACGCCCCCTGGCTACTGTCTTTGTGATGCTGCCAACGGCAACACAGCCTTATCACCACCCCCTGCTGGACCCACAGAGAAAGCACCACGGCGAAGGGTACGAATGATCATTCACTAAAGTTTCAGTTGTTAAAAGATGTTTGACTCTGAATTATGTTTAAGGTTTGGATGAAGCAGCTGGTAAATAACAAAAATCAGATAAAATATACAGCAGAGTCATCACAATAACAAAAGTACCGTAGTAATTACTCATACCAGGAAGATTTCAAGGTTTTCCACTATTAATACACTACTGAGCACTTTTAATCATATTAGTTAAAATTAATACATTTTAAATTAACATTTAAATTTAGCTTTTAAAATAAATCAGTGCCCTTAAAAATTAAATAATGTAGTGTTTAAGTATTTCTCAGTTCAGAAAACATTGCTTAAAGAGAAAAGAAACAAATAACAAGCAATACATCACTGATGCAAATTAAGTAAACAGTGGATTCAGTATTCAAGTCAACATTCAGAAATTTAAAAAAAAAGTATCAAACATGCACTACTGTTCAAACACTACTCCATTTGGAGTTGATAGGATTTTTAAAAAAATTGATCTAAAGTGCCAGCAAACACATTTATAATATTTCAAAAGATTTTTATTACAAATAAAAGAAAAAAATACTTTAATATAAAATAAACAAAGAACAACAAACATAACAAAACATAAAATAAAATCCAGGCCTGGTCCTCTCTCATCCTTCACTATCGTCGCTCCTCCTTTTATTCTTCCGGAGCTCCTCCGTGAGAGACTCGCCGTTCCCTCACGGCTCTCGCCCGCCCTGCTCGACACAATTCCCTATATGACCATAATTATAAAGCAAAAAACAACTGAACAAACAAAAAAATATTAAATAACACCCAAACTACACCAAAACCATCCCACTGCAAAATATTTACCCAATTCTTGCGAAATGTCTGCCCTAAGTCACTTAATGGAAAACTGTAATTTTAAATTGTAATAATATTTTACAATATTACTGTTTTTACTGTATTTTTTTATCAGATAAATTGGTGAGCATAAGAGACTTTTGAATGGTAGTGTAAAAACTACATCAGTTGTATAACAAAAACGGAATTCTACATCACTCATTTCTGCTCATTTTGTGATTTTCAAAATAGGCACACATATTGATCATGGCGACACAATTCAGATACTTTGAGTTGGCACTATCAACACTGTAGAAAGACTGCTGTCATACCTTATTTTTTAACTATCAGCATGGTTAAGTAACAATATATTTGACATCCCTACTACAGCAGTGTGCAAGCATTGTGAAGTCCGTTTTATTTTTAACGGTGGTCTGTTTTTTGTCCTTTTTTTTCCTTTTTCTTTTTTTGTAGTCCCTAGACTCCAGCTGCGAAGTTGCGTGCCTTCTAGAACAAATTCAAAAATCACAGGAGGAGATCAAGGAAAGAAAAGGAGACCGACTCCATTCACAGACACTCCTACATGCTGGTAAGATGTTGTTCACCAGTTTAAAGACAGTGTGTCATGTAACCATGTTTCCCAACGCTGCTGTAAACAGGAAGCGTAATTTTGGATTGGGACGAATGTTTCGAGTTATTTTTACACAAGGGCCTTTTTCTTGTGTGTATATATCTCTCCCTCATGGACTCTCTTTCGTAACCTGCCTTTCTCTTTCTCAAATGCAACTCTATATTAGATGTTGAGGAGGAGGAGGAGGCAATGTTCTCCGCAGACCCCTCCCGCTTCGTCACAGATCCAGAATTCGGCTACCAGGAATTTGCCAGACGGGAGGAGGACCATTTCCAAGTATTCCGGGTGCAGGTGGGGACTGAGAGTTTGCATTGGGTGTCACCAACCAAAAGTAGTAGCATAAAAGGGTACTAAGGGTCAGATTTACAGCTCATGCCCGCCCTTCTCAAGTCAGAACTTAACGTTACTCTCAACCTTAAAAGGTAACTTTGTGCCACTGACAAGTCCTCTCAAATCCCTGTTTCATTCAAGTAGGCTTCCTACATTTGATTGGAATAGGAATTGGATGGAATTGGATTAAATTGATCAAAGTGATGGTACATTGTTACAAAAGATTTCTGTTCAACATAAATGCTGTTCTTTTGACCTTTCAATTAATAAAAAAGTAAATAATGTTGTTTGGAGAAACCTTTTTGTAAATGTCATCTATTTAAGTAATTCTGTTTGGTGGCACTAGTAAAACAGAAATTATCTTAAACAATCTTTAAAATTCTGTGGTAAACTTGATGTAATGAACTCTATTTGTCTTTCTGTGCAGGATTATTCATGGGAGGATCATGGTTTTTCGTTGGTAAACAGGCTCTACTCTGATATAGGGCACTTGTTAGACGAGCGATTCCGCAATGTGGCCTCCCTCCCTTTCCCTCACAGCCCCGATCTCAAACGAGCCATCTGGAACTATATTCATTGTATCTATGGAATTAGGTACAGTTCCCTGATATTTATTTATTTATTTTTTTTTTTACACTTTTCCCTTTGGTTTTAGTTGACATTTTTGGAATGCAAAAACAACATAAATACAGTACAGTCCAAAAGTTTGGAACCACTAAGAGTTTTAATGTTTTTAAAAGAAGTTTTGTCTGCTCACATTTATTTAATTAAAAATACAGTAAAAACAGTAATATTGTGAAATATTATTACAATTTAAAATAACTGTTTTCTATTTGAATATATTTCACAAAGTAATTTATTCCTGTGATGGCAAAGCTGAATTTTCAGCATCATTACTCCAGTCTTCAGTGTCACATGATCCTTCAGAAATCATTCTAATATGCTGATCTGCTGCTCAAGAAACATTTAATGTGTACAATTGTACAAAATATTTGTGTACAATATTTTTTTTCAGGATTATTTGATGAATAGAAAGTTCAAAAGAACAGTGTTTATCTGAAATCTAATCTTTTGTAACATTATAAATGTCTTTACTGCCACTTTTGATTGATTTAATGCATCCTTGCTGAATAAAAGTATTCATTTCTTTAATTTCTTTTCAAAAAAATAAAAATAAAAATTCTTACTGACCCCAAACTTTTGAACGGTAGTGTATAATGCTACAGAAGCTTTGTATTTCAGATAAATGCTGTTCTTTTGAACTTTCTATTCATCAAGGAATCCTGAAAAAAAAAGTACACAACTGTTTTCAACATTGAAAATAATCATAAATGTTTATTGAGCAGCAAATCAGCATATTAGAATGATTTCTGAAGGATCATGTGACACTGAAGACTGGAGTAACGATGCTGAAAATTCAGCTTTGCATCACAGGAATAAATTACTTTGTCAAATATATTTAAATAGTACACAGTTATTTTAAATTGTAATAATATTTCACAATATTAATGTTTTTTACTGTATTTTTAATCAAATAAATGTAGCCTTGGTGAGCAGACGAAACTTCTTTTAAAAACATTAAAAATCTTAGTGGTTCCAAACTTTTGGACTGTACTGTATATAAAATGGAGTTTATTTTTAAGCCAAGCTTTCAACTACACACTCCTACATTACATTTTCTTGTGACTCATCAACTATATTTGAACATGCTGAAAAATGCAAAAAAACAAAAAAAACATGTTGACATGTTTTGCCTTCAGATATGATGATTACGATTATGGGGAAGTTAACCGGTTACTGGAGCGTGGACTGAAACTTTACATTAAAGCTGTGGCCTGCTACCCCGACTCCAGCAAGACCCCTCTATGCCCACTGTCCTGGGCCCATGTCAAAGCTTCAGAGAAGGTGATTTCCTATCAAAATTTGTGCTGCGTACACTTCAGTACCTTCTGCTTAACCCTATAAAGCCTACTGTATCATATTTAATATGGAAATCTCTAAGGCCTCTAAATGATCAACGTGATCTTTAGTTTTACTTGATTATCCATATGTCATGATTTTTAAAAATAATCTAAGCATTTAAATATCAATTTAGCAAGACATTATTGGGAGATATAGGCCGTGTGTCTACCAAAGCGTTTTTAGCCAGCTGAAAACGCCTATCTGTGAGCGCTTTGGCCTCGCGTTTTTTGTTTGTTTGTTTGTTTAGTTTTTTTTTTCAGTTGAGACGCTTTGTTGCTATGATATGGAATATCCGTGGCACTGTTACTCGTAACTGATTTCGCAGATAATTTGTTTCAGACTAAAAATGTCGACACAATGTAGAGTACTTGCTATGTATGTTCGGAGACCAGCAATATTAATTTCTCATCCATTTTGTTCCGTTCTCTGCTTTTTGATTTCATTTGTACAGCAAGAATTTTGTGACAGTTGGTCGGTGTTGTATTTGTCCCGCCCTTCCTCCACTCTGATTGGTCGGCTGGCTAAAAAGTGACAGTGATGAGCACAGCGTTTTACTCAATGTTGAACAGTCTTCAACTCGAGTTGACCGGTAAAAAACGCTGAGCTCTCAGCGACTGAGCATGAAAAAGACGCTCAGCGCCTCGTTACGCTCCTGGCGTTTAAAAAACCCGGCGCTCCCATTGAAAACAATTGGAAAAGTATGCTAGACGCTGGAAAAAATGCTTTGGTGGACACACGGCCATAGAATGACAACTGATATTTATATGCGTTTTATTCAAGTAGTCTACTATATTATTATTATTATTATTATAGCAATCTCACTGATTTACATTACAAGCTAACAGAATTTCATCACTTTTTGACCATATAAATATCAGCAACTGCACCAAATTGTTTATTTTATTCAGTTTGGGCCTCTAAATACTTTTTTCTTCCTACTGACTGTCAAACTCTTGTGACTATTAGACATACATTACTGGACCGCACAGTTTGTATTGTAAATATACTCAGAGATGTTTAACTGATGTTTTTAAATATATATATATATATATATATATATATAAGTGCTGTCAAAATTAGCTTGTTAACGCATGCAATTAATTTTTTTTCAGTTTTACACGTTAAAAATATTTAACACCATTAACGCAGCATCTGTTTTTTTCTGTCATAATTTGGCTAGCGTTACATTATATGATCATGCTCTTATTCACGCAAATTTTTTAAGCATCACAAGACAAGAATGAATTAAAGTCACAGCAGCCTAATTAACCAGTTGCTGTGATGTGTCATTAATGTTAATCAAAGAACAAAGTAACACAGAAAATTGTAGCTTTAATAAGTTTTAATCTATATTTAATTAATAATTTATGCAGTGAAGACCGTAAAGTGTTTGGTAACTTTATTCAATTCCTGTATATTTCCTGCATATTTATAGGAAGGCCACTGGTAAATAGGGTTGGGTATCGTTTGAATTTGAACGATTCCGATTCCGATTCCTTGTTTCGATTCCGGTTCCTAACGATTCTCGATTCCGATTCTTTTAAGAGGCAGGGTCAAAAAAAGTTTAGGATATTTTAAATGAGCTAGCTAACCAACGGTCTTTCTGAAGGAAATAGTCTGACCTTCTCCATCAATTTTAATTCTATGAAATTTTTACTTTTTATGAACTTTACTATGAATTTCTCACAGGGCTGTTTTCAACTACAATTTAAATATCAAATCTATGAACTTTATAACTATAAATATTATAAATTATGAATATATTTTCACAGGGGTACACTTTCCTCAAGAGAGCTTTATTTTTGAAAACCATGAAAACACATTTACACATGAGTGTATGATGCTGCAGGTACTTGAACATGTTACCGTGCTCCCACTGATGGGCTAACCTGGTGCAGAATAGCAAATAAACAATAAGAAACAACTTGTAAAACCCAGTCCAGATTAGCAGCAGGTACAGTATAAAATCAGAAACAGTTCTTGTTTAGGAAAATGATCATATCTGCCTTCTCAGGCAGGATGCGTGAGCGTTCTGGACAGATAGTATCTCCTGCTGTGCACACATTTATTTCTACTCCATGAACTCACTTCGGTAAAGTTGGTTTTATATTCGCACATTCGGACTTCAGATAAATTCAGACTTTCCAATAAATGTGCAATAAATTAATGTTTGCGAATTTTAAGCAGCGACATGATATTGACAACCAACGATTGTCAACTTACAACATTTTTCACAGTCGATCAAAATAGGCAAGTATTGTTTTAATGGCATATTTACTTGTGAATGTCCACTGAATGTCAAATGTAGTGTGATTAACAAAGCTATTGAATACGGATGCCCGAATGTGCGAATATAAAACCAACTTTACCGAAGTCATGAACTCGGAGGTGCTTTATCATGTTCGACGTGCACCCTCCTATGCACGAAACAATCTTGCCGCAAATGTTGCATTTTGGCGAGATTTCGTTCTGTTTAAAAAAAGTGAAGCCACACTTTGGACCGCCGACGCACGCTATCCATGTTCGACTCGCTCGGTTATGCCAACACTTCCGATGGACGCTTCTTCGTTGGTGTTCAGCGGTTTCTTCTTCCAGTCGGCGGACTGTGAATCGAAACTAGGAATCGAAACTAGGAATCGAAATTTAAACTTTTGAACGATTCCGGGAAAATCGCAAAGCTAGTCCCGGTTCTAATCGATACTCGATACTCGATACCCAAGCCTACTGGTAAATATGACATTTATTATAATCTGTTTATGTGAAGATTGTTTTAAGTTCACTTAAATTAAAAGTAGTTATTTTTTAAAGCCTAACAGCCTGAAAATTGATAGCTTTTAGTTAGACTGTAATGTTGATTGTCAGTGTCATAGAGAGATCAGTGATACTGGGCTTCATTCATAAAAAGATGTAATTAAACAAATATTTAAAATATACTGTCTTTTAGTTTGGAGAGTAACTGTGAATTATTACAATATAAAAATATTTAAAACTGCAGTGTTGC
>RJVU01062584.1:9559970-9578065 GCA_003731715.1 Anabarilius grahami | reverse complement strand
TTTTTTTTTTCAGTTGAGACGCTTTGTTGCTATGATATGGAATATCCGTGGCACTGTTACTCGTAACTGATTTCGCAGATAATTTGTTTCAGACTAAAAATGTCGACACAATGTAGAGTACTTGCTATGTATGTTCGGAGACCAGCAATATTAATTTCTCATCCATTTTGTTCCGTTCTCTGCTTTTTGATTTCATTTGTACAGCAAGAATTTTGTGACAGTTGGTCGGTGTTGTATTTGTCCCGCCCTTCCTCCACTCTGATTGGTCGGCTGGCTAAAAAGTGACAGTGATGAGCACAGCGTTTTACTCAATGTTGAACAGTCTTCAACTCGAGTTGACCGGTAAAAAACGCTGAGCTCTCAGCGACTGAGCATGAAAAAGAAGCTCAGCGCCTCGTTACGCTCCTGGCGTTTAAAAAACCCGGCGCTCCCATTGAAAACAATTGGAAAAGTATGCTAGACGCTGGAAAAAATGCTTTGGTGGACACACGGCCATAGAATGACAACTGATATTTATATGCGTTTTATTAAGTAGTCTACTATATTATTATTATTATTATAGCAATCTCACTGATTTACATTACAAGTCCACAGAATTTCATCACTTTTTGACCATATAAATATCAGCAACTGCACCAAATTGTTTATTTTATTCAGTTTGGGCCTCTAAATACTTTTTTCTTCCTACTGACTGTCAAACTCTTGTGACTATTAGACATACATTACTGGACCGCACAGTTTGTATTGTAAATATACTCAGAGATGTTTAACTGATGTTTTTAAATATATATATATATATATATATATATATAAGTGCTGTCAAAATTAGCTTGTTAACGCATGCAATTAATTTTTTTTCAGTTTTACACGTTAAAAATATTTAACACAATTAACGCAGCATCTGTTTTTTCTGTCATAATTTGGCTAGCGTTACATTATATGATCATGCTCTTATTCACGCAAATTTTTCAAGCATCACAAGACAAGAATGAATTAAAGTCACAGCAGCCTAATTAACCAGTTGCTGTGATGTGTCATTAATGTTAATCAAAGAACAAAGTAACACAGAAAATTGTAGCTTTAATAAGTTTTAATCTATATTTAATTAATAATTTATGCAGTGAAGACTGTAAAATGTTTGGTAACTTTATTCAATTCCTGTATATTTCCTGCATATTTATAGGAAGGCCACTGGTAAATATGACATTTATTATAATCTTTTTATGAAGATTGTTTTAAGTTCACTTAAATTAAAAGTAGTTATTTTTTAAAGCCTAACAGCCTGAAAATTGATAGCTTTTAGTTAGACTGTAATGTTGAATGTCAGTGTCATAGAGACATCAGTGATACTGGGCTTCATTCATAAAAAGATGTAATTAAACAAATATTTAAAATATACTGTCTTTTAGTTTGGAGAGTAACTGTGAATTATTACAATATAAAAATATTTAAAACTTNTTTTGATTTAATTACAGAAAAAAAAATTCAATTAGTTAAATTTTTTTTTAATTGATTGACAGCACTTTATATATATATATATATAATATATACCATCTATTTTAAATGGCTGTATGATATTTTATGATAGTGTTTTAATACAAATCTTTCTGTCATTTTGTTTTAGGTTCATGTAAATCTGTTAGTGATGGAGGCCCGTCTGCAGGCCGAGCTGCTGTATGCGCTCAGAGCCATCACCCAATACATGATCGCATAGGACACGAGCATTCAGCGCCACAGAGGGACACGGTAGAAAGGAAGTCAAGGCGAAGAAATACAAGCAGAGATCTCTCTCTCCGTCTCTGTATTTGTTGTCTCTGAGTTGACCGGTGTGACGAAAGGTACTGCTGTGAAAAATGTCTTTGCCAAAGGTGAAACTTTAGAAGAAAAAAAGTGCAAAGCAATCGTTTACCCCTACTGTCATTTTGCATGTGTTTCTCCTACATAATTTTGTTAGTTGTTCTTTTGTGTGTGTGTGTGTACTCATTCCTTCTTTTTTTTTCTTTTTTTTATCTTTATCCCAGATGGTTAATGTGCAATTATTTTTATTCGGTTGTTGTTGTTATTAATATTTTCCCATTTGTTTGTTTTTGTTTGTTTTTTGCTGTTGCTATTCAATTGAGAGAGGTGTCCAACTGTCTGTTTCCAAGTAACAAAATTCTGTAAAGGTCAAAGCCAATTTACAGGAAATGAGTGACTGGACAAAGGCGTTTGCTAAACATGGCTTCCGGATATTTCATTTGAATGTGGAATAGTGAGCAAAATTTAACAAAGGGTAGGAGAAGGTTCAACGGCTGTATCTTTCTTTTTAAATTAGCACTTTTAAGTCAGTATCTAAAGAATATCTCAATAAGCTTTCGGCTGTGGCTTCGTTCGGCACACAGCAGGTCGTCTGAGTACTGGTTTCACTTATTCAGATAGATTAGCATTGATGTTTTTTTTTTCTAAATCTTCCACATGCTTTCCTCTCTGCATGGGTGCTATAAAGATTGATTATGGGTACTTTTATAGGATCCATAATAATTCATCCGATTCATCTCCGTAGGCATTTAAACCGCTTTACAATGTGAAGATCTACAGTTGATGGGTTCAAAGCAGTTAAAAGGAATTGCATTTTCTAAACTACTTTAAATTGTATGTTTGCTTTGTTGGTAGTGTTTTCAGCCTTTCTCAGTTTCTTAGGGCACCTGCTCTATACGGACTGGCCAAATTAATACAGTGTGTATTTGAGATCCATTACATTGTATGCTAATTTTGAAAACCGTTTAAATACCATTTAAAAGTATGTCTTGATAGGCCCTAAGTAATTCACCCACTGAATGGATTCTGAAAAGACCAGCGATCAGTGAGAAGCACTGGTTAATTTAATGCTGGCTTGTAGACATTTATTCACGAGAAATGAATCCGCAATAATTAGGACTTGTTTTAAAATATTTTACCGTGTAAAAATTGTCACCTTGTGATGTATGTGAGAAGGAGCTCAGAATAAGCTTATAATTTGTGATTTTAACGTTAACACGTTGGTATAGATCAAATGAAGGCTTCTGTCTGTAAGATGCCGAAAGGTTTGTGGTCAGCCTGCACAAAATTGTTATTATCTTTGGCACTGAACCTTTTGTACGAGTGTGGTTGCGGCTGTCATCCTTACAAACATCTTAGAGAGGCGTTGAGCCCTCTGATGCCATGAATATATTCAATGTCCAGTTTTGTTGACAAGGCCAAATACCTGTACTGTGTTAAACTCTCATGGCTCTGGTTGCCTAATTACAGTTGGCAGAATGACTTTGGGAAACATCTATGGTTGGTTTTGTGTTTAATATTTAACATTTGCATTACTTTTGTCCCTGTTTTTGAGGGAGGGTGATGATGTTGTCAGTTTTGCTCTTGTCTGAACTGTTTAGATTTAAGATGCTAAGATATGTAAATCAGCAGAAATGTGTAAAGAAGTACAGGAGCCGCAGTCTGTGTTGGATGCTCGGTGCCTTTTGACTGATGAGTCATGGCTCATCAGTATGGCTAAGCTGGACTGAAGTCTCATGCTACTGCATTAATTCGAGCTGAGAATGGAAGACGAGCCAGAAGCGCGTTCATCATCCGGGCTGACTGACCGTAACGGACAACCGGAGACATTTGTCTGGAGGAGCAGAATACAACTGCAGCACGGCCATTCTACCTTAAAACAGGACTGTCTTAAATGCTTGTTCTTGAATGGCAGTCTGCCAGATCCCTGAAACAGAGACTTCCAGACTGCTCAGCTGGAAGATGTTGTGGTGCCTCGGCGGTGGAGACTGAACGAGCATGGCTATTGCCAAAATGTTTATTTACCACGTAAATGTAGAAACTATGAAAATTTAAACTGACCAAAAAGAGAAAAAAAAACAAAAAAACTAAGAAATATTGAAAAACTAAGCAAAAAAAAAAAGTTTTGAAATGTGAAAGATTATTTTTTCTATAAAGAAATGCAATATCATTGATGTGTCTTGTTTTTATTTAGTTTTTATGTTTGAATGTGTAACGGTTTTATTAGTCTAGATTCAGTAAATTAACATATTTCATTAATAGGAATTATAGCACTGTAAAAAAGAATTGTTGGTTTAACTTAAAGTAAGTTACCTGGTTGCCTTAAAATTGAGTTCATTGAAATTAAAAAATTGAGTTAACAGAATGAAGGTGATTGGTTTAATCAACAGAAACTCAAAATATGTTATCTGAACCACATTAACTATTGAAGTTGATTTGACAAAAGAAAAAATGTTGTGATAACAATTGATGAAAATAATTGTAATGTCTTCAGAAGTTCATAGTGTCTTGGCATCCAAATTATTTAGGAAATAATTTTTAATAATGGCGTCTGAGACAAGTGCAATCCTGCCATCTAGTGGTAGATCTCCATTCACAACCCCTTTGAGAAAATAACAGAAAATAACGTTCTTGGTGGGCCTCATTCATTGTAACCAAGATTTTATCAAAAAAATAAAAAGGGAAAAGTAGAAATTAACTTTCAAACGAATTAAGCACTCTCGATTGACCTTAAATTACACTTAACCTGGAATATTATTTTCAGGTGAGATGTATTATCAGCTCAAGTATCTGTGACCTCAAGCCAGGTCATTCAGATTTAATTTATTTCATTTCACATTTACTATGCATGGTTACTCTGAGCCTCGGTTTATCATAATGCTTAACAAGTCTAGATTTAATGAATGTCCTGCATCTATGCTAATGTCCAATGAATGGACCAATGACAGAATGAACATAAAACAGTCTGCGTTAAACAGATTAGGTTTATTTCTATTATGCTGAACTGCTTTCAATGACCTCTGACTAACAAAATATGGGGGGACAAAATGAATTAAGCCAAAAAAACAAAAAAAAAAGCAATCAAGTACATATACAGTATATTGGCTATGCACAACTCATCAGTCTTACATCCCGCCATAACCCAAAACAAAATGAGAGGAAAAAACCCAACCCAGATCATAAACTAATGTCCTGTGTTATCAAGTGGGATACTTAGCAAACTCTCCTGGAAAAATGAAAAGAACTAAAAGAATGGATACTTAAGGAAAAGAAGGCTAATGTCAAACATGGAAAGAGAGATTGTGATTTGGAAAGAGGGAAGGTATGGAATTCCTGCATTTCATGCAGCAGCCCTGTGACGTCTGTCTAATGGGGCGAATACAATATCTACACTTTGGGAAAAGAAACTAAACCAGGGTGTGAATCACAAAAAATTCAACTTATATCAACAAAGAAAATGCCAAAGGTGACTGTCAGCCTGAAGCTTTCTGGAAGATGTACCATGCAGGTATAACAACCACATCAAGGATCTGCATTAAATGTACAAACATAAAAACATGAGAAAAGATGCCCCAAAAGACAAGAACATCGATGTAAACGGTTGATTGAAAAAAATCATCAATTGCTGTATCAAACGTTACACCACGCTGACACCATTCATGAGGTGTACTGTTACACAATATGTGGTGAGATGGCAAAGCCCCTCCCTCCCCATTCACAGCTTCTTTTATAATATAGAAAAAGAGTTTGGGAATTAAAACATAGGTAAATTTCTCATACTATGTTCTACATTAAGAAATTGTACTCAATATGTGTTGCATAAAATTATTAAAGGCCCTGATGTCTACATATGCACCAATCAAATATGGCCTTCTTTAATTGTCGTAAATAATAACTAGCACCAATGAATAGGATAAAAATGATTCCTCTGTAAGGAGAGAGTGCTTTAACAGCTAATCTAATGCACTCAGACCATTACATTAATGTGATAAGAGTTACTAATGTCAAGCTTTCAAACTGAAGCCAATTTATACACCCCTAAAACAGAATAAACCACAAAAAAAATCATCAGACTGCTGGTTTTAAACTAATAGAGTAAAAACCATCTGATCAAACTATTAAATAAAAGTTAACCCTTCTATTACAGAAAAGGTACAAGTTGAAAAGAAAGGGCATTAAAACTGTATGGTTTGCTCTGGAGCGACATGCTATAGTGTTCATTGGCAGTTTACAAGTTTTTGTAAGAACTCTACAAATGCATACATTAAATCTCTCGTAATAAACTGCAACATTAGATATATTTCTGCAATGTTAAAATATATACGTGACGTTGGCTTGCATAAATGACTCATTTAATTTAGACAAGGCCGTGAGCACTGAAGTCATAACATGATTATCTCATTACTTCCTAACAGAAGTTGTTTTAATTATTATTTTTCATAACCCTGAGAGTGAAACATTGGATTAATCCTTTTTCGGTTGGACCAGTCTGTTTTGAGATGAAATCATTGCCTAGAAAGCTCATGATGCAACCTAGAAAACTGAGCTTTTCTTTTCTTTTCAATTTAGCACAAACAGTTATAGCATATTTAAACTTTTGGAACATTGTATTCTGATAAATGTAATCATGCAATCAATCAAATTGACATTTTGTTTACATGTTGATTTTTCGGAAAGGTTTTGTAAAGCTTATTTGCACTGCAATTCGTCCATCCATCCAACATGCAGTCCTTAGTGTTCCTTTGGTTATTGTATAAAATCTATATGCATCTCATCTTTTACAAAAATAAAAGATTACATAGAAAATGACCGTTAAAAAAGCTAATTAACAGCATGTTTTCTTATTAGTCTCTGTTAACGATAACGCTCCAATCTAGATTAGAATTATAGTCGTTATATCCAACTGTTTTTGTTCTTTAATAACATTTTTTTAAACAAAATATGAGTAGTGCTTTTTATGAAAAACTGATCAATGAGAAAATAGTTTTTTCCTCTGTGCCTCTGTGAACACAGCCAAACATGCCAGAGGAACCATAACCTCAGTATCGTAGCCATGTTTCTTCAAGATTCGCTTCAAACTCGTATATAACTCAAAAAACAAACTTTCTTTTGTGCCTTAATGAAATGATTCACCATAACCTTGAATTCTCTTGTCAGTGTGTTGGAATCAAGTTTCGGGAGCATTAAACATATTTGAACGCACACAAATGTACACACACGCCCTCCCGCACACACACACAAAAAAAATCTTCAGATATTGCATCCTGCATAAGGGAACCGAGTTTCCAACAATAACACTATACCATTAAACCTGTTGGCAGGATTAAAAGATGCATCAAAATGCCCTGTGAAAAATCACATTTCTTCATACTGTTGTTATCACTAACAAACACTTAAGAGCAGACAGTTAAATCATCATTCAGTTATCAGCCTCTTCGACACATATCACAGGAAAAAAACACCTTTTGAGAGCAGATGTCATAAAAGCCACACACTGCACATTGAACACCACAGCTTCACCAAACACCTTGAAGCTTTCAGCAAAGTTTCACCTTTGTTGCACAAGTATGCATCATATCGCTGAGAGAGCGCTTTTGCACGCTGCTCAGTGTTCTGGGGTTGGTGAAACCATCGCCACTTAATGTTGTTCTCAACTTCACATTCCTGTGGTGCCATGTTGTGTTCGTCCTCAGAGGGGGCTGAGAGCAACAGCAAGGTTAGGCCAGCTGTGGAAGTCACTCCATCAATGCAGAATCGCGGCTGCTCAGACTTCTCCACTGCTGTTCAACGAACAAGAGTTCACATCAAGAAAAGCTGCAAAGTTTGATCCTCCTGGCTGAATGACTTCCATTATCAGAGTAAAGATCAAGGAGTACCATCTCCATCTTACACTGTGCATCATAGGCATTTAATGCAATAAACATGATTAGCTGTTTATTAGTTGTGCTTCTTTAGTCCAAGATTGGCCAAAAAAACTGCACCTTTCAAATAAAAAAAAAAATGTTGCACATATAAGACAAGAAGAGAAAAAAATATATGTTTCAAGACCATGTTATCTGTGTCCAACAGCACACTCTTCAGTTGACATTGGCACTTGACGTGTATGAGGTTCGATTTTGTCATCTAATTGAAAGTTCTGACACAAGACTTCTTGGCCAAGTGCGTGTTGTCCTTAGCCAAAGCAGTTTATGTATTTGAGGTACAATGGCAAATGCAGAGGCAAAAAAATTGAGAATATGTTCTGGCAATGTGCCATGTCTGTTTTCGAGGTTGTTTTAAGGATGGGGGACAATCCTGTAAAAAAAATAAAGAGAAAAGACATTAACATATTAGGAGACAAAGACAAACTGCTTTAAAAAAAAAAACAATTGAAACTAAAGGAATTGTTCACAAAAAAGTTAATTCTTNATTAGGAGACAAAGACAAACTGCTTTAAAAAAAAAAACAATTGAAACTAAAGGAATTGTTCACAAAAAAAAAAAGTTAATTCTTCTACAGAACTCAAAAGAAGATATTTGAAGGATGTTTCAACAAAGAAAATTTTAAATTAAAGGGTTAGTTCACCCAAAAAAATTTTAATTATGTCATTAGTTACTCACCCTCATGTCGTTCCAAACCCGTAAGACCTTCGTTCATCTTCGGAACACAAATTAAGATATTTTTGATGACATCCAAGAGGTTTTTTTCTCCCGCACAGAAAGCAATGAAATTACCACATTCAAGGTCCAGAGAAGTAGTAAAGCTAGGTTAAAATAGTCAACATGACTATAGTGGTTCAATCTTAATGTTATGAAGCGACAAGAATACGTTTTGTGCACAAAATGTACTTTTTACGACTGAACGCCAGCTCAGTATTGGCCGAGGCTGTGTTCATGTGAGCACCACAATGCATGCGTGTGATGCTGATGCAGGAGCTGGCCAATACTGAGCCGACGTTCGGACGTAAACACGGAAGCTCTGCAATGCGTTCACTGCGCCAACTGCATAACAGACTGGCAGGGAAGAGAAAAAAAAAATAAAGTCGTTGTTTTTGTTTTGTTTTTGCGCACAAAAAGTATTCTTGTCGCTTCATAACATTAAAGTTGAACCACTGTAGTCATGTTGACTATTTTAACGATGTCTTTACTACTTCTCTGGACCTTGAACGTGGTGGTAATTTTGTTACTATGTATGGGAGATTAAAAAAAAACTCTCGGATTTCATCAAAAATATCTTAATTTGTGTTCCGAAGATGAACGATTTTTGGGTGAACTAACCCTTTAAAGTCAATGG
This sequence comes from Anabarilius grahami, assembly GCA_003731715.1. Taxonomy (NCBI): domain Eukaryota; kingdom Metazoa; phylum Chordata; class Actinopteri; order Cypriniformes; family Xenocyprididae; genus Anabarilius; species Anabarilius grahami. Next base: position 9,568,996 of record RJVU01062584.1, on the reverse strand, counting down.
GGTCCAAAACAATGTTTGACCCAACTGACATTCATTGCAAGACATTTTTCATAATGTCTTCTTTTGTGCTCTGAAAAAAAGTCATACAGGTTTGGAACGACATGAGGGTGAGTGGGTGTCATTTTTTTGGTGAACTATCCATTTAAAACAAACCAAAATTCCAATACATTACCTGTTCTCATCTTTAATAATGGAGTTAGCTGGGCACCCAGTTATGGGAGGAGCTCTGTGTGGTTGCTGGCCCAGGATAGCCCTGTCCACCCTGTATGATGGGGTCAAAGTTGAAGTCAACCAAGTCTCCATCCATAAGATCACTGTTGATAATATATTCCACATCACAGTCCAGGTTTTCAGTGAACATCTCAATATCCAAGTCTGTAGGCAGGCGGTCCTGGGAGGGCATGAAGCAGGGCGCTGTCGCAAACTGGCCTAGACCTTGCAGGCCTCCATTCCCACCGGGTGACGGGAGCGCTCCATGCTGCAGAAGCCCAGCGCCTGGCACCTGATGCTGGGTCTTTACTGTTGCAAGCTGAGGCGGTTCCTGGTTCATGGATGAGTGCATCATTCCATAGCCCATCTGTGAGTGCTGGAGTTGGGTTTGAGGTTGGAGGCTCATCTGCCCCACCGTGCTTGTGTCAATGCCTTTGCTCAACATCATCTGACCTGCTTTAGCTTGGCTGCCGGACATAGATCCCGCAAGCCCCAAAAGGCTGCCACCTCCTTGGCTCGGCATGAGAGGATCCATCTGGGTCATCATGACATCGCTGGGTGGGGGCGAATCGGAGGTCAGGAGAGCTTCGAGGCTGGAGGGCACGCGAGTACTGAAACCACTGTGACCAGGACCGGGCAGAGGGCTGAAGAGGGAGTTTCCGAAGCTTGAAGGGCTTGTGCTGGATCCGCCGCTGGGTTGAACCGAGCTCTGCGGACCTGGTGGAGTGGATCCCTGTGAAGCCTTCGTTGGCTGCAGCTGCCTAAAGGAGGAAAAGCTGGACCCTCGAGGCAGCAGAGTGGATGCAGAAGGCAGCGGTTGAGGCGGGGCAGGGGGAGCTGTGCTTGGGCTCGCACCCCCTTGCGGACCCGTCATTAAAGTGAGCCCGTCAATCAAATCCAGTTCTTCCATGAGGGTCTCAGTTAGTGTTGGGGGAAGATTCCCTGTAGAATAGCCACCAAGAAGGCCGTCCTCAGGTAGGTCATCCTCATCCTCCTGCCCCGTGGCAATGGGAGAAAGCCTTCCGCTCAGTGTGCTGGCATTGGAGCTTGTGCGTGGCCTGAAACTCGTCCACATGTCAGGGTCATCCAAATTGCCACGAGAGGAAGGGCTGCTGCTGTTCACTCCCCACTTTCCAAACTGGCCCGGAGGCCCGGGACTGTCCGCACCACTGGTGCCGGAAGCACCCTCACCCTGCAGGGCACCTCCAGAGCCTCCAATCCCAGTTGCTCCAGCTTGCTTTTTAGTCTGCTTTGCTCGCATACGACTTTTAAGCAGTTTGCTGCTGTTGTCCATGGAGGCGGCGCGGCGGCGAGGGGCTTTGCCGGTCTTCCCACCCTCAGGGTTGAGCATCCACCAAGAGCTCTTTCCTGTGGACTCATTGTGCACTCGCAGGAACTTGTTGTGGAGCGATAAATTGTGGCGAATGGAGTTCTAAATAGGACAAAAAAATAAATCAAATCTAAAATTTAAACAACATGAAATAGAAACGTTACTGTATAACAAGATTTATTTAGGACTGAAAATATTATCATCAGGGTTTGAAATTAAACCCTGCCAATCAACCGTGGCAGGTAATGTTATGAACTCACTGACAAATTAGGTGGGTTTTTGATTATGTTCTCTATCAATCACACTCAAAACTCTCACTACCTAGTTGCCCGTAGTCCAAAAAATATGCCACATATGCTCAACTTTTGCATGCCACATGAGTCCTGAAAAGTGAAGCCAAAGTGTCTCGATCGCCCCCAGGTGGCTGAAAGCAGTATAGGTCATAAACCCCGCCCTCTCCATGTATTCCAATGGGACGTGAGACAAACTAAACAATTAAATTACACTTAAAAGATTTTTTTCCAAAGACAATTTCTGCCATTTTAGTCAGTTTTTAATCACGCTGGTGTTAGTTCAAGTGTTCGTTCTTTAAATAAGTTTGGTTTTAGTTAATTATTTGATGCTATAAAAACAAAGAGCTGACCTTCTAAAAGCGCCCTCTAGCATCTTTATTGCGAAACATGGAAAATTTATCATCAATTATTTATCATATTTTGGGGCATGATTTTAATTATCATTAACAGGTTATCTTTTTTTAATGTATGTCAGTGGAGTTGAGGCTTCATTGCGCTTTTGATTTTTGATTATGTGGTTTATTTCAGATTTTTTTGTTTTGACTAGCAGAAGTTCTTAAAGGATTAGTTCACTTTCAAATAAAAATTCCCTGATAATTTACTCACCCCCTTGTCATCCAAGATGTCCATGTCCTTCTTCCTTCAGTCAAAAAGAAATGAAGGTTTTTGATGAAAACATTCCAGGACTTTTTCTTCATATAGTGGACTTCAATGGAGCCCAAACGGTTGAAGGTCAAAATTACAGTTTCAGTGCAGCTTCAAAGCGTTCTACATGATCCCAGACAAGGAATAAGGGTCTTATCTAGAGAAACCTTGCTCATTTTCTAAAACAAAAAATATATATATATTTATATACATTTTAACAATAAATGCTCATCTTGAACTAGCTCTCTCCTTCTCTATTAGAATTGCGGCAGTGTAGACACTGCTAAGTGTATTACTGCCCTCCACAGGTCAAAGTTGGAACTAATTGTTATATACTTGCACTAGCATATTGTATATGACAATTTAGTTCAAACTTTGACCTGTGGAGGGCAGTAATACACTTACCAGCGTCTACACTGCTGGAATTCAAATAGAGAAGAAGAAGAAGAGAGCTAGCTCAAGATGAGCATTTATGGTTAAAACGTATAAAATTTGTATTTATTTTTTTTAGAAAATTAGCGATGGTTTCTCTAGATAAGACCCTTATTTCTCGTCTGGGATCGCTGTAAACTGTAATTTTGACCTTCAATCGTTCGGGCTCCATTGAAGTCCACTATATGAGGAAAAAATCCTGGAATGAAGGACATGGACATCTTGGATGACATGGGGGTGAGTAAAATATCAGGACATTTTTATTTGACAGTGAACTAATCCTTTAATGGCTGGTAATTAAAAATATTAGTAGCCAAATTTCAAACCCTGATTATTATTATTATTAAAATGTATTAATCAATACTTTCTTCTACATACCTTCCACCCAGCAGAACTGTTACTGTCTCCTTTGTCCTTAAAATACGGCACCGTTTTTACCATCCAATCATAGATCTGCGCCAGAGTAAGTCGTTTTTCTGGAGAGTTTTCAATCGCCTGGCTGATCAGATCTGCGTAGGACTGATTACCCCAGGCATTACGCCGGGAAGTGCCTTTTCGAGGCGTGGCCCCGCCCACTCCAGCGACGACCCCGCCCTCTGAGAGCGCTACTTTCTCAGGCTCGGATATGATTGGCTGAGGCTCGTGTTTATCATCTTCGGCGGGCGGAGTTCCAGCAGCAGACTCTGATCCGTCTGGGCCCCCTGCTTTGACAGCTGAGATGTCGGGTCTAGGCAACGGCCATGTACATGACCTCGGTCTGCTCTGCGGCTCAAAATCTGGGTCAATCGGGGGTACGTTTTCTTCCTCCATTGTGCGACGCAATCCAGATAATTTCAGACGAAGGGTGGATTTCAGTGAAATAGTTTTGAGGCGATGCTTTTAAAAACACGGTTCAATACACCAACTGGGCGATGAATGGTATGACTATTTATAACTAAAATAATCTTGTTTAGGTTTTTTCGCTTGATATATTACAGTATCAAGACTAAATTGAACCGTGACTGTCTATGGTAACAGAGCACATTCGTAATAATCTGAACACACCAATATAGCGTCAGTTAATCCTCAGATTGGAGATTAAAGGGGCCAAATAATCTCCTTAATAGTAACTAACATAAACCTTCTGATTTACATAGAGCAAACGAGGATAGGATGGGGGTCTCTTTGTTTATGTAGAAAGAACAAAGGAAATTCACTACACATCAAAACAGCTGGATTGTCAAGAGCAACTACTGAAATAAACCACTGGAAAGAAGACGCGCAGATACTCTATGAACTTTTCATAGAAATTTAAACACCCTTTTACAGATAAAAACAATCACTGAGGCAGTTAAATAACTAAATTCGTGAAACCAATCATAACATACGCTGTAATTGCTCAAATATCCACCTCCAGCTGTTTCCTATGGTTGATTGGTTTTCGCAATTAGACTTTTTAGAACAAAAAAAACAAAGCAAACTCTACAAAAAGCTATAAACCACCTTAATCACTAGCTGCTCTTGTAAACTGAGTGTATTTCTATATAATGTAAAAAATACTGTACTTGTAAACGAATTCAAGTGAATGGGAATTACTTGTTAGAGCTGCCTGTCAAAATCAACAAAGCCATTTTATGTTATTAATCGGGATCCATTATTAAGTTAAAACAAGGTTTAAAACAATGTTAAATCGCCAAAAGAATAACGCTCTTTAACTTAATTCATCACTAACAAAATTGTACATGTTTAAAAAAATACCAAGATAATATCTTAGAGGAGTGCTCGATCATATTATGGGTTTTACCATACAATAAAAATCTAAGTTACTGTCGTTCAAGTTTGCACGGTCCTCCACGCTGTGTGCTGGCGCGTGTCACCATCTGCCATGTTCCTCGAGACGCAGCTACACACGATGCTCGCGCGGGCACATCTAAGCCGAACGTGTCCGTTCCGTTGAAGCCTTCCCAAATCTCACTACAGTCGATGTGTTCTTCAAAAAGATTAAAAGTTGTAGCCCGTCCGCTTCTTGACAATCGCCGGCCTCTGGGACAAAACTCGAAAGCGTAGTTTTACTATGGAGAGAGTAACTAGATGGACACCTAGTTAGCCAACTCCAGTTTTTATGAGTTAAAATCCCTCCGGTAAAAGTCGAACAAACCTGCTTTTTTTCATTAACTTGGTCGTCTCTTGAAATTAACGCGAAATCGTTTCCCTTCTGCTGTTAATGGAGATAGACAAACAGCTATTCCTCGTTGATCTTTCTTGTTTTGTTTTGTTTTGACTCGAGGCGAAGACTCCCTTCTGACGTCTGTTTACCACTGCCAGACAACGCGTCCTGCGCATGCGTCAAAGGGATTGATGGGAATTGCAGTCAGTCATGTGATAAATTGTGCAGCGTAAACACAACCAGAGGGAACCGGGATCCCGAAAAAGAACGAGCACACAAAATGTTATGTAATAGCTTATAAATATGTGTGTGCGTGCGAGAGGGAGTCCTGACTGGGAGATGGTTTTGTCATTTTAGGATCTCTATGTTGTTATGAAGCGGGTGAAGATCCTGAATAATCCCCTATAGACCTCCAATGGAATGCGGTGCGCGAGATCCCCTGACCTCATGATGGTTCCCGTTGAAATTGCAATCTCGTTTTTCAATTAAGTGGATGGAAGCTATTTTTATGTTAGATGTTTACGCCAGAATGTCATTATCTTGAAGACGCGCCATTATTTGAAACTGGTTTGAAATTAAATTGAATTACAAGTTAATATACAGCAAATTTAGGCAACATTTTGAAGAGCCCACTTATTGGTGTTATGTAACCTCCACTGAATGCAATAATTTTAAAACGGACTTTCATTTGTGACTGTGTTGTTATTTTTAGATCAGCTGTTGCTCGTAAGGTTTTAAATGCATGTTAGTTGTCTCACACGAATCTGCCATGAGAACTACAATACCCATAGGACCTTCCAAGGCATTGCCTCTTTTCCCAGAATTGCGGCGAGGACACAGCATGATGCAACTCTTCAGGTTTCCCAATGTTAATGAAAACCAATATTAAAAACGTGATTAAGTAATTGATTCATTTAGATATTATTTTAATTGAACAGTCCTTTGGACCAAGAACACATTATAACACCACTATTTATTAAAAATAAATAAAAATCAGTAGTTGACTAATGCTCATTATCAACTATATATGTTTTCAATGGAAAGTTATGTTAACAGTTTTAAATTAAAACATTTAAGATATCTTTTCCTTTGTGGTTTCATAATTTGTGCGGGCTGCATACTCAAAACCGGTACTGAAGATTGACAAAGAAAAGTGAAATAATTGTTAAAATAACTAAGTGTTAAATACTAGTTTTGTGGTTGGGAAAAAAAAATTTTCAGAGGTGTAAAGTATTTGAGTAAATGTAATTAGTTATCTTTTTGGCTACTTTGTAGTTGTATTGAGTATCAAAGATATTGGCAACTTTTACTCTCAACTTGACTACATTTTTGAGCAAGTAAATGTATTTTTTACTCCACTACATTTGTGATGAGTAATGCAATTACAAATTACATTTTTCATGGCAGCTAACTTTTTCTGCAGCAGTTTGTTTGTGATATAAAGAAGCGATATCGCCATCTAAGGGCATTGAAGGTACTATATCTTGTGCGTTTTGCCTTTACTCACCCAAAACTTGTCAACAAGGATACTTTATGTAAATGTTAGTGCATTAGCAGGGAGTTGCTGATTGCAGATATTTTATTTATTAGATGAGGAAATGACTGCAGCTGGTGATGAGGCTCAAACCAGCACAAACAGTAGACTTTGACTATTTAATTTTACTTAACATTGTTTTATTTATCCGCTATATTGAAAAGACCGTTTTGAAAGGATATTGGTTTAAATGTAGCTACTTGAGCTTAACAGAGACTTGAGAGTTTGTAGACGTTTAAAAGGTTGTTGTGTCAACATTGTTGTGTCGTTTTATTTTGATTTTAAAATAAACTTGATTTCTCATCTTACAAATCAATTGTTTCTTATTTTCACTGGCATGTCTCTCAGGTGTCGAGGACTAGTGCATCTCTGAGCCTACATTCAGCATGAGTAAAATACTTAAGTACTGTTAAAATCAGATACTTTAAGACTTTTACTCAAGTCGTATTGGAATTGGTTACTTGTAACTTGTAATTGAGTCATTTTCAATGTAAGGTATCAGTACTTTTACTCAAGTATGGTTTTCAGGTACTCTTTACACCTCTGATAATTTTACTTTGCAGTTAGGGTAGAGCATGAATTGCTATGTCACCACTACCTATAATAAGACAAACTCTGACACTATGACAAAGACTATAGAATAAGACAAGACGCGTCACTCGTATTATTTTGAATGGGAGAAAGTGCAACGTGCAATATGGCGGAATAAGTCCCGCCTTCTAAATAAGAGACAATCGCCGATTGGTAAAGTCACGCGTCACTGCAGCGGCTGTAAGAAGCTCCGGTTCTTATAGAAACAGTCAGACTCACGCCTCCGAAATGAGACACAAGAGACGCGCTTTTAGGACTGCGCATGCGCATTAACTTGATCCAGCCTGAAAAATATCGTTTTTTGTCATGATTCGAGCGTTTAGAAACAAAATTTATGAGACAGTTGTTGTCAGATTTCATTGGTGACTTCAAATATGATATTTAATCAAAAGCTTGGCAAACAGCTTTGGAGAATTTGATGTGTCCCCATTCAAAGAGAGAGGAGCTGCACTTGAATGCCCGAGAGGGGACTNGGGACTTTTATATATATATATGTATTTTATTTTTTTTTACCAAAAATATAATTTAGAACTTAATAATAATTTAATTTATAATTAAACTTATATTAGATTAAACTGTAGTTTCTCAAGCAAAATGTGATACATTTTAATCTGCTAATTTTAAACCATTATGCTAATAACAACGCCTGAGAGGGGTGGGGTTGGTTGTAACATCTTTAAAAAGTTCTAGAGCCATCCCCTTACATACAAGTAAGAACAGTTTCTTTTTAATAATCTTACAATGCCTAGACAGTGGAGAAGAAAGACAGATTTATTAATAATAATTAATAATAAAAGTTGTTTCAGTAAAGGGTAGGTCAGTCAAATTAGTTGCGAAGAAAATTTTGAAAGCCAGTGATGAGGATTCTAAAACCTCAGGCAAGTAAAACTTCTGTATGGAGTCATTTGGCAAGCCAAAGAAAGTGTGTAAATTGTGCCCTATGCAGTCCCTGGGCCTGCCAAGCCTGCACTCTAGGGTTAAAAACATTGATTCTTCACCATTGTTACTCTGATTGAGAATATTCACACATAGACACACAACCTCACACACACATTTACACTGATAGACTTACTTGTTCTTTACACAGATACACTGGAGTTGAGTGTTCATTAAGCATAAATACTGTTAAGGAAGTTTGCTCTCGTAGACTAATTCACACACACACTCACACACACCTGAGTCGAACTGTAAGAGGATTTGAGATGTGTTCAGTCACAAAGAGAGACTGCTGTATTATTATTTTGGATTGTTTCAGTAAAGCTATTTTAGAAGCATATTTCAATGTGTCCTCTGTTTTTGCATCTCTTATTTAATTGTTACAACTTATTCCAGCATGCCATGTGTTACAGCCGGTAGTGGGGTAGATTGTAACAAAGGTAACATGTATTTGACATCAACTCATAAGGGCTGTGATATTATTGCAGAGGATTGAATAGGTGCCTTTTGTAGTGAATAAATGTGGGTATAAAAGTTTGAGCACTCTTGCTCAAAAATTCACTGAGTTACAGATGCTGAAAAAGTGTTACAACCAAAAATTTTTGATAAAGGCTACAGTATTTATTTATTTTTTTATGAAATGTTATCATAGTTTTTGTGTTGAATATATGTGGATATCACGTTTTTCTATGTTCTGAAATAAAAATAGGCTAAGGAAGATGTCACATAAGCTCAACAACAATTCAGAATACATGCATGCTACAATCTAATATTAGCTGATTTTTACTGATATGAAAGCTAACAAGAAAAGAGTAAAACTTTTCTATGATGTTAAAACTGAAAAGTACACTCTAAAAAATGCTGGGTTAAAAACAACCCAAGTTGGGTTGAAAATGGACAAACCCAGCG
>RJVU01062584.1:9483168-9559928 GCA_003731715.1 Anabarilius grahami | reverse complement strand
ATTTTAAACCATAATGCTAATACAGCTAGCTAAACAACGCCTGAGAGGGGTGGGGTTGGTTGTAACATCTTTAAAAAGTTCTAGAACCATTCCTTTACATACAAGTAAGAACAGTTTCTTTTTAATAATCTTACAATGCCTAGACAGTGGAGAAGAAAGACAGATAGATGTGTCTGCAGTTTATTATTATTAATAATAAAAGTTGTTTCAGTAAAGGGTAGGTCAGTCAAATTAGTTGCGAAGAAAATTTTGAAAGCCAGTGATGAGGATTCTAAAACCTCAGGCAAGTAAAACTTCTGTATGGAGTCATTTGGCAAGCCAAATGAGGTCTTTTGCTTTGTCTATAAAACCATTTCACTGACTACAGTTATCTGTGTGACAGTGATTTATTATAAATAAATATTTAACTTATCGCCGGTTGACAAGCATCTCAGTTTTCAAAAGAAAGAGTAGCCTATAAATGAGCTAAAAATAGTAATATTTATTATCCTTTTAGGTCGTGTGTCGGCAATTGTTTTAGAGCACCATGAAAAAAAAACAGATGTGTGTCCAGTTGTTAAATATGGCAAATTTATATTTTTATATAAGAAAAAATCAATGATATTACTGAGGTGTTCGTTCTATATTGACTTCCAGCACTGGGGGGCGCTGTGATATTTCTGACGCCTCACAGATCGTCGCTCTGATTGGTCAAGGTTTGAGCGTCTTGTCCAATGACTAGAATGTCCCCGTTTTCAAATCGACACGGAAATATCTAACATTCAGCCTGTTTAGAGACCTGGTAAGTAGATGGTAATGCTTCCTAAAGATTATGATATGTTTATTTGTTTAGGAATGCAATTGAGTTAGTTAGTTTCTTGTGAAAAATAAGCTTGTTAGTAATTTTCCGTGTCAAGGGTTATTTGTGTTACCATAGCAAAACATTCGTTGCAGTTGTCAGTTACAAACTGTGTTTATTCTAGTATTTTTAGTCTGTAATGTAATGGCATAAATCCCGAGCTATTATCAGATGTTTATATAGCACATTTGGATTATTCTCAATGTGGTATTTTAGTGTTTAATTTTAGATCTGTATTCAAGGAATTCAAGCTGGTTCTTCCTTTTGTATAACTCATGTGTCATCGTCTGTGAGATGTGTGATTGTCTGTAAGTAGGTTTCAGGAAGCTACAAATTAATTCCCAGACTTCTTGTTTCTTTCAGAGACCCGCCTGCTATTGATATGGAGAGCTTTCTAAGGCGAAAGCTTGCCCAGGCCGGTGGATCAACTCTTCAGAAACCCATTTCCTCTTACCAGGCTATCAAATTGCCGGATCTGTGTACTAGTTTCTATTCAATTGCAGATGAACCTTTTCCCCAAGTGTCTGGATTTCTGGATGACACTGTCGGCCCGTCGTTTCTTTCAAATGAAGCAGGACCTGTGTTGAATTCCCCTGCTTGCACACCATCAGAAAATCAAACCAAAAATAAGGATGATTCTGTTTTTAATCACTCTCTTGGAGCGCCCTGTCAGTTGGCAGATGGAAGTATGTCTACTAGATCACTACAGAATGAGAAAGACATTAGTGCAACAGCAAATAAAGCAGATGGACACTGCAATGATCCCGCGGTATCCACTTCATCTTTAGAGAAATCTGATTTCATGAGTGCAGAATTGAAGAACAGCACTTTTGATGTGAGTCAAGACTTGAAAGAACGGTCTGACACTGGTGGTAATACGACTGTTGATCTACACAACATAAGGGAGAAGAACAGCACTTTTGAGTCTCAAGAGTCAAAGGAGAGGCCTGACCCTAATTCAACAGTGGATATTGATGTCCCCAATATTAAGGCTGAGTCAGGAAATACCACTGTTGAGCTGGTCCAGTCACATGACCTTAAAGAGAGTCCCGACAACGGGGTTAATGCAACTGTGGATATTCCTAATATAGACAGCACACATTCTAAAGCCAATTCATCTGATGATAACAGTGCACCCTTAAACACTACTACAGAACAGCTCAATGAAAAGCTTGAAGGAACTATAGACATTCAGCCACAAGAAAAACCAAATGGTAGTCTTAACTCGACTGAAGATGATAAAATAAAAAACGCAGAGGAAGTTAATTTAAAAGGCAATGTAACAGTTGATGTTGTGGAGCAAATGGCCAGTGCTCCTCATCAACCCTCTCCTGAGATTGAAAAATCGAGCTCAGATATTTTAAAGCCATCTGAGACAGTGTTTACTAAACATAGTACAACCACTGATCTTACTCTGCCAGAAGTTCCAGTTTTGAAGGACACCACTGTAGAAATAAACCCCCCAAGCACAGAATTAGCTGACCAGGTTAATGGTGCTTCTAACTCAGTGGAAATCACTAAACCTGTCTCTAACAGCAGAGAAACAGAAGTTGAGATAAGCACCTCAGCTTTTGTTTGCTCTGTAGACACCCCAAATGATGCTCCTGAGCTCAAAGCAGAGGAGCATCACAAAACAACAGAGAGACCTGGATTGGCTGAAGTTGAGTCCGTTCCCTCCTCTGATATCAGCAGAAACAGTATTTTTTGTTTGGATGATACACTGGACTTGAAGACAAGCTTCATGGTTACCTCCACACCTATCGTTTTTGGCAAAGAATCCAGATTTGAGATACTGAGAGATGCGAAGCCCACACCGATGAGAAAAAGACTGTCTGTGATCAACAGTATTGAGGCCCATTCGAATGATGAGCTTGTTGGTGTGAGTAATCACAATGGAACTGATGCTGTGCAGGTGACTGAGAGCTCGGGTCAGAAGGTCTCGGCGAACTGTACTTCAAGTCACAGTACATCAGAACCAGCAAATGAGAACAAGCCTCCCACAAAACTTCCAATCAAAAGACAGCTTCCTCAACTTTCCTCTAAGCTCAGTTATCCCAAATCAAGTCTTCCACCAAGGCCACAGTCGTCCATGAGCTCATCAGTAGTGGTCAAACCAAAGACTATCCAGGGGCCACAGGCCCCGCATTATCCTGACACATCATCCACCACCGTGCTCGGCAAGAGGAATACAGTACAGATGAACAAGGGGAAGAACATTGCACCTGTCAAGAACACAGCGTCAGCTAGCACTGTTAAGGTAGGAAACACAATGCTTTATGAATCAGTCACCTGGATGCATACAAGATGTTGGTCTTGTTTGGTTTAATTGGGTTAAAATGTGATTTAATTTTTTAATGTTATTTTTTATGTAAACAGACCTCTATGGTTTCTTCTGTCACTGGATATAACTTCACTGCTGGTGAGTGGCTTAAACACATTTTATACATGCACATAATTATATTACTTTGCAAAGGTTTAAGTTTTTTTAATTTAAACTACTTTTATTCAGCAAGGATGCATTCAATTGATCAAAAGCGGCAGTAAAGACATTTCTATTTCAAATAAATGCTGTTCTTTTGAACTTTCTACTCATCAAAGAACCCTTAAATATTAAGTTCCCACAAAAATGTTAAAAATGTAACTGTTTTGACGTTTATGATAAATTTGCAGCTGAGTAATGAAGTAATGGCTGCTGCAAATTCAGCTTTGCATCACAGGAATAAATTACATTTTAAAATATATTAAAATAGAACACAGTTAAATTATAATAATTTATTTTTACTGTATTTTTTGACCAAATAAATGCAGCCTGTGAGCATAAGACTTCTTACAAAAACTTTAAAACATTTTGAACGGTAGTGTACATAACTGTATTTTATTACTATGCTGTATTATATAGTAATTGTGCTTTCTATAAGCTATAATGTGGTTGCAGTTGCAAAGCCTTCAAGCTCTGGTGGTATACCACAAGTGAAACCATCAGGACTAAAGCCCCCAACCCGTAAAAGGATGGCTCTTAAGATACCTCAGACTACACGATCCTCCATAGAACCCATTCAGACTCAGTCCTGTAATAAACCAACAACAGCATTACCAGGTACTATTCCTTTGTCTATCTAGATTTTTGTTAAGATCAGGTTTGCTGATATTATACCTTTTATGCAACATGCATGCATAGTAAATACCTAGACGAAATGATTATTTAAATGAAGGGCTCTGATTTTATGTAATGCTTTGTCATTCCAATCATGTTTCCTCTAATTCTATCTATGAAAGGTATGAGGACGAGGAATTCACTGCTTTCCAGTGTGGGCCAAAAGCACTTGAACAATGATGGTTTGCCTTCGGCAAAGAGAAAAAGAATTGGTGCGGTCATTTGTCCTTATTTTTTTATTTACTTTTATCAACTAGAGGACTTCTAAGTGCATTAGTGAGACTTGATAAATAACAGGTATATCTCTCAGAAGGTCTACAACACCTTTAAAACTAAAAATCTTTAATAAAACCAAGGAAGGTTTAAAAGGAAAGCCAACTAAATTAGCATTTTATTGTAATATTTATCAGTCTCTGGTGTATTTTGATATTGCTTTGTACAATACCACTCAGTTTTATTATACCCTCTTAAAACTAGGATTGTTGTAAGTAGCTATGTTTCCATCCACCTGTTTTAATGCGCATTTTGGGACATTGCATAAAGAAACGCTGGATGGAAATGCCAAGATGCGCATAAAATACTCAATTGAGGCGGATACTTTTTTTTTTTTCTGATAAGACAACGCGCATAAACTGCGCTGAAAACACATTTACCTAATAAATCCCTCGATGCGCAACAAAAAACTTGGCAAACTTATCAGTAAAAATGTGACTGCCTCAACAGTGGATGTGATTGGATAAATGAACTAACCTGTGGACCAATTTTATTGCACAGCATCTCAAAGGTTGGTTTGATCGTTCTGAAATGCCTGAGCAGTTTGTCATCAGAATGAATGGTTTTAATTCTCTCCGAGAAGCAAATCGCATGATTGTTCCCAAACACCAGGCATTCAAATGCAAGATAACATTACAGCGTTTACTGCGTTTCATCTGTGCCCTCTGAGGTGCAAGTCATTTATGATGTAGAAAATGATTTTTATTACAGATGTTTTGCGCCAATTTCCTTGGAAGTGACTATTTTGTTCTCTTGAACCCGTGAGATGGAAACACAGCTTTATTCGCAAATATTTTATACAAGATTCCAATTTTGTGCACAAGTTAAATTCGTAACTTTGGGTGGAAACATGGCTACTAACAATGTTTTGTGATATTTAAAAATTAAGACATTATGTACAAAAAAGGTTGGGTGTATCAAAGCAATACTCAAGAACATTAGTCTCTAAAATGTGGAAAATAGCCACCCTTTGCCTTAAGCCACACTGACAAATCTCAACAGGACAGCTCCTAATATATCAATGCAAAATATTTTTTCCTAAAGCCGCCAGGAAACTGGGCAAGAAAATTGAGTCATTACATGTCTTATTTGCAAGATATTTTCCCTGCCTGACTAGATGTAATCCAGTTGGATTGATATCCTTGTGAAGTGCTCAGTAATAGCCTTACTGAATGGACTGGTGCATTTGGGAGCTTGTTGTTGAAGCCTTTTTAATTCGTGCATGTAAAGAAGTTGTGTGTGCATGCCTCCCCTTTGAGTGTTTTCATTTCTTTTGAAATGGAGATTTATAGGTCTGTTCAAACTCAATTATAAGATGGTACATTGACATCCATGGCACCATAATACACTGCACTAATTATGGATGTAAAATTCAGCACAGAACATGCTAGTTGGGTTGCATTGAATTGATTAAACTTTGCGGTTAAGGCATTATAAAATGCTGCAAATTAATATTTCTGTTTCTAATAAGTTCTGTGTTTTTCACACTAGACTCTTATGGATTTTAGGATCAAACTGTTTTGACCATCTCAAACAAGAATATATTTGCCGGTTAATGAAGCTACTAGACCCTTTGATGTACTTGTCCTCTGTTGTCCACTTCTCTCTGTCCTGGTATGGTCAAGTTTAGTTTCTCCTAAAAACCAATTAAGATCCACTTTCAAATGTGCTTGTAAACGTTGTACAAGTTTCCTCTTGTACCAAATTAGCACAGGATTAGGTGACTGTTTTCTTAGTAGACTGGGTTAATGGCTGTTGAAAAAAGAGTTTTAAATGGTTGGTAAAGATGAAAAACTTTTTTTTTTCTCAAATACTAATAATAATTTGCAGCATTAGAAATTTTTTGATTAATCAATTATATGATAATATTAAAATTCTTTCAAGAACAAAAATGTCTTGGTCAGTCCTGACCTCTCAACAGTAGTGTTCATGTACAGACAATTAGATATTGGTTGGTATAGTTAACCATCCCATGTTGTTAAAAAAAATCTTGATTAGACGACAACTTTGTAGTAAATGTTTGTAAAATATTATCCACAATAAATATCCATTCTAATGTATTTTATGTGTGTTTGCATCCATAGCACATGCTGCGCTGTCTACGGTAGAGAGTGATGCTGTGCATCCAGCTGATGGAGCACATGAATCAGGTGAATTTTGGTGGTGGTTGTCATCTTAGAGCTCATGCAGTAAATTTTCTGATTCACAAATAGTGTCTAATATTTTCAAATCTACCTAATCTTTTTAACCACCCACCATCCAGGCTGTGCTAATTGTTTGCAACATCAAGACAAACTTGATAGGATCCTTCAAGAACTAATGGGTTTGCGTTCAGGTATCTATTTTTTTCATATTTTTCCCCTCATTATTCGTTATGAGAGAATGTTTTGTTGTTATATTCTGGATACCTTTATCTTTTATAGAGTGTACAAACTGGCGACCATTGCACGAAAAACTAGAGATGTGTGTAAGAGAAATGAAGAGAATTTAAGTAGGTATTCTGTGTCTTCAAAATTTATTCCTGGCATTTTATTTTTCTACAGATAAATATCAAATCATTGTATTATGCTGAAATTAATACAAGCAAAATTGTTTACATCTGCCTGATTCTCTTTCTTTTCTCCCACACTTAGAGAAGAAAAGAAGAAAAGTGACGAGGAAAGTTTTAACTTTTTAACAGTTGTGGACTTCCTATGCAGTTCTATGCATGTTTATAAAAATGTGACACTGTTTGTTAATAAAATGTAACTCAATCAAGTATATTGTCTGGCTTAAGTGTTTAGCCTTTTTCTCACTAATTATGATATTTAAAATATGGTTTATTGTTTGTTTTTTGAGAACATAGAAGATTCATATTTTACATTATAACATAATGCCATCTTGTGATATTAAAATTAAAATGCAGCAATAAGCAGAGCTGGACTTTCAAAAATGCTGGAAAAACCATGTCACTTTCCCAAAACAATGGTTGTCAATGGCAACACGTCATAGTATGTCTGGCTTTGTCACTGACGTCAGAAGCCCGACCCTGGGGGGAAGCGGCTTTTCCTTAAAAGGCTTGAATTTCCGGCTCTGTTTAGTATTGCATGTCCTGCTCAGCAACTCATTCTTCTAGACTACATGCCACGCTTCTCATCGTCTGTCTGAGTTGCTGGATTTTCACTTCATCGTCTCGAGAGGGTAACTACCCTTTTAACGTTTATTTCTATAATTTGCCATTCTTAATCTTCACATATGTGACGTAGGGAGTATTCGTTAATTAAAAGATCTGAATTGTGTTTTCTGTCATAAGTGTTGAAAGCCTCTGTTACATTAAAGCGGAAATCCCATATGTTTATCATTGCATTCATCCTCGTGGTAGAAATGGCGCGCGCGCCTGTAGATGTTAAATGTACTCTTAATTCTTTTTTTTTTATACTAGCTTATATCATTTTCTCGGATTGTTTGAAATGTAATTATCGTATTACAAAAACGATAAATTATAACTCTACAATAATATGAAAAATATACGTTCATGTATATATTTTTGCAAATGACACATAAATCATTATGCTGCCTTGCAACACTGATAGTTTATATCATGTTGGCACGTTTTCTTGATGTTTACTTTTCCAGGTAGAGTTTTTGCTTCATTTAAACATGGTTTTTAAATAAAACAGAGTAAGATCTTTGAGTTAATAAATCATCCCTAATAAATCATGTAACTCATGTCCTTTGTATCTATAACGTTTCTCAAAAACAAGAGCATTATTAATAGGATGCTGAGCTGTAGTAGTGTAGTTTCATGAAGTCATAATTAAATTCCATTACTGTAAATATAGGTGTGTCATAACAGGTGCTACAGGTAGTAAACGATGCACCAGCAAACTTGCAGTATTGGACAATCTGTAAGTTAAATCATTGACTTTATCTCCTATTCATTTTTGATACTCAAATAAATATATAATTGCTAAGTTCACGCCTCAGTGAAATTGCCTCTTTGGTTCAAAAACTTGGGCTGCTTTCAGGCATCATCTTGAAATATATTAATCTGATTCTCAAACCAGCAAACTCTTCAGTAGGTTGACGCAGGTGCCAGCAAGAATATTCATATTATAGACACCAAACCTGTGAATTTACCGAATATTTAATTTGCCTGCTTATTGATTGAAATGATTTTTCTTTTGTTTAATTGCACAGGGCATAGGAATGTCTGATATCTTCTGCATGACTGCTGCTCTTTCTTTTAACAGGAAATGTTTTTTCACCGTAAAATGTGCTTGTCTGATGTACTGGAAGATAATGAATAAAATATCCTTTAATCATGTTTATTCAGTCATATCAGTGTCTGAGGCAGTGCTTTATGTGAGGTTACTGATAATCATCACAATAGTTTACGTTAGTGCTACACTTTTTGGTAGATTTAACAACCATTTTCATGCACTAGATTTTTAGTTTGCTTTGTTTTTAAGTTAGTGATTTTTTTTTATTTATTTATTTTTTTTTTTTTTAGTGTTAGTGGTTTTATGTAATGCCCTTGGAAGGAAGTAAATGTTTTCCGTGTAGTGACATCATGGAGTTATTCAAAAAGAGGTGTCTGTAGCAGTAGACCGTAATACTTTAATCTTTAAAAGAAAAGTCATCCTTGTTTTATTTTTATGTTTGAGGAAATGCTTTGACCACAAATAATGCGGTAACAAAATACTTAAGGGTTAGTGTTAGAAGTTTTTAACTGTTAGTCATGTAAGCAGGTGCAGGTTTACTTCTAGTGTGGTCTAGTTAGTTGCATTGACAGGATCTGATCAAACATGTATGAGTACTCAAGCTGCTGGTCAGAAACCACACCAGAAAACCTTCCCTGCATTTGCTCTATTTACTTCTGAAAAGTGTTCGGACTGCCAGCTGTTTAACGTCAGTCGCTAATATTTGTCTTATGTAAAGTGTATTCAAAAAGCATTTTTAAAATAGTCGCGAATTTGTATTCAGAGGGTGAGTTATCTCTGTATACTTTTTTTTTTTTGTTCTTAATTTTTTTTTTCTTTGACCTCGGCCGTGGTCCAATTTCACCCAGTCTGCTCTTTTCATCTAGCCAGTAAATTGTGATTAATCAGTTTGGTCTTGCCTGAAAATTGTTTCCGTCCACACCAATGTCAGTGCTCTGAAGCTTTTGTACTATATGAATTATGACTCAATAATTGAAAAGGCAATATAAACCTTTTTAGATGGTAATCTTATTAATTCTCCTGATGGATTGAACTGCCCTGTGGTGAAATGAGTTGTTCATAAAGTGCTAAGTGATCTGTCTGTGTCTAGGGGTGTGTTGGAAATCGCACCCTTATTTTATGCCCTTTACATGAAATGACTTGGGTAAAGGGCGTTCACACCAAGGACAAAAACTATGAAGTTTTAATAAACTTTATAATTCTATGAAAAGAAAGAATTCCACACCACACTTATAATGATAACCATGTAGTTTGAATCACTTTCAGAACCATTTTGTCCAGCTAATAGGGGTGTCACAAATATGTGTTGTGCATAGTTCACCCAAAATGAAAAATACTGTGAGAAAAAATTCAAGTTTACAGAGTTTTAGTGTCAGCACTACATTAAACTACTATATATAATGTTGAATATAATGTAGAATAATGCAATGGGGGAATATTTGTGGGTCCTGATAATGCCAAATGTCTTATGTTACCAATAAAAAGTGGCCAACATTATTTTAAATATATCTAGTTAGTGACAGAGTGCAAACATATTCTTCTAAAATGAATCTGTTTTTCACCGTTAGAATCATGAATATTTTTATTCTGGTGTCACCATTGTCCTGTGCAATAGTCCAAGCCTATTCATTTCTACTCTCAATGTAATACCATTTTTTTGTTATCCTTTCACCATGTCTTGGAGTATCGAAATAATATCATATCGTGAGTTCAGTATTATGATATGTATCAAATCGTGACATGAGGGTATCGTTACACCCCTACCAGCTAATGAATGATAAAAACATTGACAGCCAATCAGAATCAATCTGACTTTAAAGAGCAGTATGTGATGATAATAAACTACATTATAGTGCATTGTTGTGGAGGCTAATGTAGTTATCATTATAGTTATCGATCTTGGTGTGAATGGGCCTTAATAGTTTACCTTACTTTTTTTATTTCAAGTCAAAAAGTTTAAAATGGCTTGTCCTTTTGTGCTTTAGGTTATTTTTCTTCAAAGTAAACATCTAAATTGGGCCACTTTTTTTTTTTTGACCTAATTAGCACAGAAGGCAGTATTTTCTGACAGACCAAAAAAAAAAAATATATATAAAATTTTCTCTTCTCCTTCAGTGCCTTCAGCTTTATCCCCGTCTCCTCCACGTTATCCATCATGATTCAGAATAAACTGGCCTCCTTTGGGAAGATGCTGCTGAGGCGTCGCATGCTGGACACCTCTCAGGGTGAAACCCGCTTCGCTCGCTGTCTCACCACTCTGGACCTCATAGCCCTCGGTGTGGGGGCGACACTGGGTGCAGGTGTGTACGTCCTGGCCGGGCAAGTGGCCCGAGAGAAGGCTGGACCTGCAATCGTGCTGTCTTTTCTCATTGCGGCCTTGTCCTCTGTCCTCGCTGGCTTGTGCTATGCTGAATTTGGTGCACGTGTTCCCAAGACGGGATCCGCTTACCTGTACAGCTACGTGACCGTGGGTGAAATATGGGCCTTCATCACGGGATGGAACCTCATTCTGTCGTATGTGATTGGTGAGCACATAGATATTATCTAGTTTTATAATATGTGACTAAAATGAGCTTTTCTCTTTTTGAATCCAAATATACCAATTACTTGTGAGCTCCCAAGAGTTTGATCAATTATATGTGATTATTACAAATGAGCTGAAGTGGTTTTGAAAGTGTTTACTTCTCTGGACTGAAGGACTCTTAACATAACAAGTGGATGTTCTGAGGTCTACATTTGTCCTTCTCTCTATTTCACAGGCACAGCTAGTGTGGCACGAGCTTGGAGCTCAACTTTTGATGATCTAGTGCAGAAGAAGATCTCTCTTTTCTTCAATGGCTCCATGTCATTTCCAGACACTGGAAAAGTATTAGCGGAGTATCCAGATCTGTTTGCCCTCATCCTGATCATGTTGCTCACTGGTGAGAACCACTTTAATATGATGGTGCCTAGTTAATTCTTAGTCGGCACAAACTCAAGATCTTCTATTATTCCATTAAGCCAGTGGATCTTTGTTCCAGACTTATTCTTCTTGACTTCATTTCTTATCAAACACATAGCTTTTGTTAGTGTGTTTCTGACAGGGGAACCAAAATATGGTTCATTGTTTCTACCACACAAGCGACATTTAAAATCATTTTAAATGATCCGCTTCACCAATATAATCATAGGACTGTTACTCACACTTACTTTTTACCATTTCCATGCAAAAGACCATAATGGTGTGAATTTGCTGCCTCTCACCTCCCACACTACAGGATTATTGGCATTTGGAGTGAGTGAGTCTGCACTTGTCAACAAGATCTTCACAGGAATCAACCTGGTGGTTCTGACATTTGTCATCATATCGGCCTTTGTGAAAGGCGACACTGCCAACTGGAACCTCACTGTGGAGGACTACCTTAACGGCACCAACATGTCTAAAGCACAGTAAGTCATACTTCCTCAACTTTTATATGTAGGCGTAGGCATAGCAATAGTAATCAGGAAAGTAGTTTCGTGCAGAATTTAAAGTTGATGAGTTGGGTCATATTTACTGATTACAGATATACAACGAAATTACAAGAAGGATAGATTTGATAAGATACAAATGACAGTTAAATTTAGATTAAAATTAGGG
Source organism: Anabarilius grahami (assembly GCA_003731715.1). NCBI lineage: Eukaryota > Metazoa > Chordata > Actinopteri > Cypriniformes > Xenocyprididae > Anabarilius > Anabarilius grahami. Next base: position 9,547,842 of record RJVU01062584.1, on the reverse strand, counting down.
TATCAAACGTAAAAATATTTTTTAATAGACATAATATTCTAAAAGTTAACAATATTAGTAAGCAAAAAAAAATTGTAAATGAAAAATATGAATATATGAAACTTGGTCCGTGAGGTCGTTATCATATTACTAATTAAAAAAATTACAATTAATGAAAATGAAAGGGTAGTAAATATTAAAAAAAGAAATGATTTAATTAAAAACATTTTATATATGTATAAATGTATATAAGAATATTTATGCATTATGTTGTCTGTAAATTAAAGTTGAAATCTTTTTCACATCTTAGCAATATTGAAAAAGAATTCGGCTCAGGGGGCTTTGCACCATTTGGCTTAACTGGAATACTTTCTGGCGCTGCTACATGCTTCTATGCATTTGTTGGTTTCGACTGCATTGCAACCACAAGTAAGTTAAGCAAGACTTTTGAGTAAAACCAGTATGTCCTACTTTTAAAACCAAACTCACCCCAGCTCTGTTGATGTTGTCGTAGGTGAGGAGGCCAAAAACCCTATGCGTTCCATCCCGATCGGCATAGTGGCCTCTCTGCTCATCTGCTTTTTTGCCTACTTCGGAGTGTCTGCAGCGCTCACACTCATGATGCCATATTACAAGCTGAACGTTGAGAGTCCACTTCCTGAGGCCTTTGAATATGTGAACTGGAAGCCTGCTCGCTATATTGTGGCTGTGGGGTCTCTGTGTGCCCTTTCCACCAGGTACATTTATCAAGCTGTAATTACATTACTGACGTTGACATAAAGGGCAAATTCCAATTGGAAGTGAGCATCCCTATGCCCTACTCACTCCAAAGGGCTACTTTGGAGGGAGCAGGGCATTTATGTGATATAATATGATACAAATAAATGTACATTTATAATTAAGTTTTTTAAATATGCTTTATACGCGTGTTCCCGATCTGCTCTTAACTTTATAAGTTAAGCATTAAACACATTTCTTACCTATGAAACTTTTATATGAACTTATTATGAAATACATGACAAAAATGTGTGTAATATATCACATTCACAACAAGACAACTTGAATTATTCTGTTTATACAACTCCAACTCTCCTGCCATAGCTAGATTTAAAGGGTTAGTTCACCCAAAAATGAAAATTCTGTCATTAATTACACACCCGTATGTTGTTCCACACCCGTAAGACCTTTGTTCATATTCGGGACACAAATGAAGATATTTTTGATGAAATCCGAGAGCTTTCTGACTCCTCCATAGACAGCAATTTTAACCACCACTGTCAAGGTCCAGAAAGGTACTAAAGACATTGTTAAAATAGTCCACATGACTGCAGACCTCTCAGATTTCATCAAAACTATATTAATTTGTGTTCTGAAGATGAACAAAGGTCTTACAGGTGTGGAACGACATGAGGGTGAGTAATTAATTCTTTGGTAAACTAACCCTTTAATATGAATCTTGAGGACTTGTAACCCTGGCTCACATGACGTATTTAAAAGATTAAATTACTTCCTTGAAGTGACTTTCTTGAAATTACTTCATGAAGAGATTCAGTTGTTCACTTTCTTTTGGAACACTCCTACAAATGGTGTCCCCTTCCCAAAGTGCTCTTCAAGGGTGCAAAACTGCCTGTTTGGAATTTGGAAGTCAACATGAAACAACAATTAATGCCTTTCTGATTGTTTTTTTTGTTTTGTTTTGATGTTCTTTAGCTTGTTGGGCTCCATGTTCCCTATGCCTCGTGTGATTTATGCTATGGCTGAGGACGGTCTGCTCTTTCGCTCCCTCTCCCGCATGCACAAGAAAACCAAGACACCCATGCTGGCAACCATTGTGTCCGGCATTGTAGCAGGTAAGACTGCATTCTTATTCATGTAATGACTGTCCGTAGATGACTCTTTTAACAATTGTGACTAACTCCTAGAATCTCCTATATTTCCTCCCTGTAGCCCTGATGGCCTTCCTGTTTGATCTCGCTGCCTTGGTGGACTTGATGTCAATCGGGACGCTGCTGGCATACACTCTGGTCGCTGTGTGTGTACTCATTCTCCGGTGAGTAAATACGTAAATTACCATTTAAAAGTCTGGGGGTTTTTGAAAGAAATATGGATGCAGTAAACTTTCAATCCATCAAATGTTCCTGAAAAATGTGTCCACATAAATATTAAGCAGCATAGCTGCTTTCAACATTGATAATAATAATAAATGTTTCTTGAGCACCAAACTAGCTTATTATAGTAATTTTTCAATGATCATGTGACACTAAAGACTGGAGTAATGATGCTGAAAATTCAGATTTGCATCACATGAATAAACTACATTTTAAAATATATTCAAATAGTAAATTTTTTTAGTTGTAATAATATTTCACAATATTACAGTTTTTTACTGTATTTTTAATCAAATAAATGCAGCCTTTGTGAGCACATGAGAATTCTTTTAAAAACTTTTTTTTTAATTATTTAAATTATTTTATTTTTTTAATCTGCAGGTACCAGCCAGGCAGCCTTGGCTCCAGTGGTGCAGATGAGAAGCCATTGGAACTTCAGAGGCTGGAGGCTAAAGGAGCCATGGCAGATGTGGATAGCGGGGATGAGTACGGCCAGGACCTGGAGACAACTCCCCTTAAGGAGAGGTTTTCCATAAGGATGCTGGTGCATCCTATCTGTGATGTACCCACCAAGATTTCGGGCATCATTGTTTATTCTGCCACTGGCACCATATGTAAGCATTTCCATTGGTCCCGCTTTTATGATTCCATTTCTTTTGCTACATGTAACTGTAAAGTTAAGCTCAGGGAATTGTAAAATAATAAATTTGTTGTTCACAAAGTGAACAGGCGGATAACCACCTTCTCTTTTTTGCTCTTCAGCTGTGCTGTTCACTATGCTGTGTGTGGTGTTATCAGTGTACATTCAGCAGGTGGGGATGGGCAGCCCTTTATATATCACTTTGGTTGTTATCCTCTCTGTTCTGTCCTCTGCCTGCATCATCATCATCTGGCGACAGCCGCAGAGTAAACAGGATCTCAGTTTCAAGGTACAGACTTGAATTATTATTCTTGTGCTTGAAAAATCGAGAATGTCAGATCTTTAGGTAGTTATAATACTCCTCTGTCTACATTTTGCAGGTGCCTTTTCTCCCCGTCCTGCCACTGGTCAGTATGTTTGTAAATATTTACCTCATGATGCAATTGGATGGAACTACATGGGTTCGTTTCGCAGTATGGATGGCTTTTGGTAAGTTAAAGCATATCTAATCGTTGTTATGGACTTGGATAATTGTGATGTAATTGTGTGTTAAATGTACACTTCCTTTTAAAAGTGTTGGGTTAGTAAGAAAGAAATGAATACTTTTATTTAGGATGGATGCATTAAATTAATCAAATGTGACAGTGAAGACATTTATAATGTAACAAAAGATGTTTATTTCAAATAAATGCTGTTCTTTTGAACTTTCGGTTCACCTATTAAAAATCTTACCAACCCCTAACTTTTGAATGGTATTGTCATTGTATATTAATATGGATATTTTGTCAGTTTTTCTTAGCACTATGTTTGAAAGTTTGACTCTGTCTCTTTTAGGTTTTCTCATTTATTTTGCGTATGGAATAAGGAACAGCTCTGAGGGTAAAAACAATTCCCCACAAAAATTTGAGCCCATTTTTCAAGGAAAGAAGCCAATCTACCTGGCTGGAGATGACAGTGAACGTGAGGGGGCCACACCTTAAGAAGAGCGACTGGATTGGTATGGCAGCTACGTTACAGCCGGTTTTGTAAAATGCTGTAGTCACTTTCATTTTTGCACCTTATAATTTTTCTGAAGTATGCATCAAAAAGTGACAAGAAAAATGATTTCAATCAACCTTTTTTATTCAGTGGGTAAACTGTGTATTTCCTACTAATAATTTACCTTGTGTCAGTGCGTAATGGTACTGTAAACAGTGTTACTTATGTATGTCTGGGCTTCATTATGATATAGTCTAGTCCTATGTGTACTTGTATGCACATGTTTTTTCTGATACCAGTTCAGAGATGGAACAGAGCTGTTACACTTGAAAACATGTTTGTGAACGGGGTGTCTCTGCCTGTGGGTGTTCTCTGGTCATTTAGAGTGCCTCCTCTCTGTCATAAATAATGGGAATAGGTTACTCAAAGACTTTGTTCAGACAGGCAGCAAATATCTCATTGGGTGTATCCAACTTGAGTTTTTTTGTAGTTCATGATGCAATGTGTATTTAACATCCTTTATGTCCAAATTCACTTCTCTTATAGCACACTGTGAGACATTCACTAGTGGATGTGAGTAATTGCACAATGATGTTCTCTAATGTGCCTCATGAGTTCAGAACTGCGGCAAGATGTCAAGGTGGACATCTTGACACATCTGTCCTCTCTTTCCACCCAACAGGTGTTTTGTAGGATAAGTCTGTCTGCATTATGCTGCCATTTACATCTTTATTATAGCGACCAATGTAGATAGTGACTAGCCTATCTACTGTAAGCAAACGGACCACAATTCATCCCTTGCAAAATGACAGTGAGCACAGTCCGTCCTAAATTCACATTTAAAGACCGAATTGGATTTGTGTGCAGCGTGAACGAAACCAAAATATTTTTATTGGACATGAGAGAATTGGGAGAGTGTAATATATTTAGTAAGATAATATGTGCGTTATTGTTTTGAACTCAAAACGTCCTTGTAGTACTTTAATTTTATAAACTTGATATGATTGAAAAATTGATACATGAAAAATATTTAAACAGCTACATTGGATTTCATCAGTAGATTTCTATTTGTAAAAGTATATTCTTGTAAATGTTTTGTAAATGTATGGATGTATTTATGTACCAGTAGGAGGAAAATGTATTTATTGTTGATGGTATTGTAATTTTTGTACGTGTATATATACATATTTTTGGCTTTTTCAGTAACAACAATTCATTTTGGCATAGTTTTGTCTATTGAGCTGTATATATTTGGGATGTAAAATAGGAAGACCTAATTGTCTTAAATGTTAAAAGTGCTTAATAGCAAAATCAGACATTACAGGATTGTCAAATTTTCTGATATAGTCTTTTTGTTACTTGTGTGACACAATTTGTCATTTTTTCATGTTAAATGTAAGCATCTAAGTGCTCTTATTTGTAATGCAGTTTTTTGCCATTGTAGTTATATTCTTAAGATAACATTGTTTATGCTGTTTTCATGTTTTTTGTAAAAACATAGCAATGTAAATGCTTTTTTTCTTTAAGGAAAAGTAGATCTGAAAGTGTGGATTATGGAGCTTTGAGAATTTAGTGGCTTTTTCATTTGTTGCTGTAATGTTGTACATCTTATTGACATGGACAGAATGATGTATGGCTCTTTACACTACACAGCGGTTTGTACAGTATATTTTTAAAAGTTATTACAATTTGCTGAAAATGTTGCAACTTTAAAGCCTGTTTTACAGTTAATGTTTACGCATTGCTGCTGTGTAGTTGAGCTGGAACTGTCTCCTGTTTATTGAAAATTATGTTACAAATTTGAGCTGTGAGTCAGTAGTATTAACTTTGAACTGTCACTTCCTTTTCCTCTAATAATACAAACCCTTACGGGTATTATTGTAGGCTACATTTCCTCAAAAGTGATTGTTTTTCCATTGCTCAGTGCCGTGACTATCTGTTCTTTCAGAGGTATTGAGCTGTTCAGTTTAAAGTCTTAAACGCTGAAGAAAATTTTCAAGGAATGCATTCACTCTAACTTCCTATGTGTATTTTTATTTAATTTTTTTTAGAATGGCCGTTTTTTATTTCTGAGTAAATAACCTAAATAATCTGGGTTGGCTTACAAATTTACATCATGATTGAATAGCTGTATTGCTACTGTATTTGAACAGATATTACTGTTTACTGTTTTGTAAGACTTAAGGTTTCATGCTACATTCATGTTACGTAAATTTCTGTGCCACTAATGTCACCCAAATCAAATGCAAAAAGAGTTACTGTTTTCAAACATGTTTCCAGAATGCTCCCTGCATCTGCCATTGGTTAAAAAAAAAAACCCAGCTTAAACTCACACCATTGGTTGAGCTAGTGTTACTGTGCCGGGCTGGTTGGGATGCTTAAACAGGAAAGTTTTGATGGCTACCTAAATCTGCAGTATTTACACTTTTTGGGTAGATAAGAATATAAATGCCTTACTTTGAGTTATCTCTGCATATTAGGATGAGAAAGTATTTTATCTCTGAATCAAATACACTCTTCTACACTCTTATTCCTATGTAAATAGCCTATTTTATGTGCCTTTATTATGTGCTATGCTGTCATCAAATAAATATATCAAGTATTGTCATTCAGTTGTCACTCAGTAGCTTTCTTTTAAAATGAAAGGTAAAGGGGAAGATTCCTGAATTGAGTGTGGAAACAGCTATATTTTATAAGGAATTCCCTATAGAAGTATTCCAATAAAGTCAGTATTTCTCATGCTAAATGTTGAGTTTGTTTACATAATGGCATTAGAGAACGTTTAAACATATTTAAAATCATTTATATTTCTGTACAATAAATAAAAAGAGCGAGATAAAACCCCACATTCCATCACACAGCATGTGAAATGACTGCCATTCTGCAAAGCGCGATCAAAATGGAGAGCTGCCTCAAAACTACAAGTCCCAGAAAGCCTTGCGCTCCGTTTCCTGCATATATGGCCAGCTGACTTCCGGTGTCTTTAAATTCTCAGCCATTAATCTGTTCGAGCGCTGCGAGTGTTTTTGGCTACATCTTATCTGATTAGAACGATGGATATACCTGTCAGCTAATATATTAGGAAAGCACTGGACCATCAAGCGACCAGGCTGGATCTGATAGGCGTCTGTGACTCGATCAAAACGGTCGTTCTAGTTCCTCTTTATTTTGCCGCAGTCAAAATTATTCCAGCTCAAGGCCAGCGGTCGCGCGCACTGTCTCTGCTCATACAACCTATCACATCTCTCGCCTCATAAACTAGACACCTCTCTTCTTTTATAGTTTGAGTGTCATCGTTTTAAGCGTCTTTGATTTCGGACTATATTTTTTCCTAATCAGCAGTCGAGCTCGTCCTGGTGTAGTGTCTGATTCGCAGGCAGATCTGGATTCCTAACACGGATTCAAGCTGATATATAATGCTGATCCAGTAATACCAACAACAGTTTGGCTTTAAGTCAAGTAGACCAAAGGTATGTGATGTTTGTTTTGTTGCATTTCCCTACTACACATCTATGATGTTGAACGTCAGTCTGTTTATTAGCCATACACAGTGTATTGTTTATATGGCTGCATATTCATTAATCAATGTATCGGATCTCTTAAAGTACTACCTAGCAGTTAACTTACTTGCTAAACATTCACCAGGATGTTGTGAATTAATGTTTGTAATGTCTTGTCATTTGAACTGTGTGTTGTCATACTTTACAGCTTTTCTTAGTGAAGTATGTCACTTAAGATAGTAATTAATTATCTTGTGTTAATGCAGTGTTGAACACTGGACTGTGTATAGTAAACAGATCTGTGGTATGTTGTGAATGATTGACTTGGTGTTAGGCTGTGCGAGGCAGAGAAAGGCCAGAGGGAGAAGACATACTGAGTCTTTGTGCCAGGGGTTGTGCTGCCCTCTTACTGCTGGTCACCCATCGATTCCTGGCTGCCCTCCACCTCTGATCACAGACATGACCTCTCAGAGAGATCCTGACACAGTGAGTATATCAATCTAGATCTCTCTTTGCATCATGCACCATTACACAATATCAGAATGATAAAGCATCAGGTGTCATTTTTTAGAATGCATTCAGATCTATGCATTCGGATGTACATTGTCATCATCCACTTTTACCGTGTTGCTGGACAGAACAGTTTTTTTTTTATTATTTTGTATGTGAAACGCACACAAAAAAAAGTTAGCAGAATGTCCTTGTTATGAAAGTGCGTGGTGACCACGGCTGTCAAGCTCTTGAAAAGACGAAAAAAGTGCTCCATGTGATTCATGAACTATTTTCCAAACCTTCCGAAGCCTTTGATGGCTTTATCTGATGAATAGACTGAACTTTTCATCATGATTCACCAAAAAACTTTCTGCTTTAGTTTTTGTTTGCATCTTGCATGTTTTATGCAAACTAAGGGAGAACAGATGATGACAGTTTTCATTGTAAACTGTTTCTTTAATCCGCATTTGTGGGGAGACGTCATTGCATTTCTCTCTGTGAAATTGTTTATTACAGGGTTCGTACAAGGTGCTTGAAGTACTTGAATTTGACTTTTTGAAATTTGAGTACTGGAAAACCCTTAAAAACAGCTATATTTATGAAAAGATACTTGAAAAGTGCTTGAATTATTGAAAGTGTTTTATTGATAAAACAATCTTTTCACGGCAAATTAATGCTGTGGCCCATATGATATACCTACATATAGAGCCATTTCACATGGCTATGAGTGTGATATTGCTCCTATAAATATCCAAACAGCTTCCATTCTTCAGGTCTATCATAAATTAATGGGAATTTATGGGAAAAAAAATCAGTTTGAGTAAGGAAAGCGATATCTTTGTCATAGTATTCCTTCATTGGTTAAAGTTACCACAGTCATTGCATGTGCTGCACATTATTTGTACCATTTTTGTTTTATTAGTTTATCTTTATTTATCTATTTACTTTTTTTAGTATTCGAAAGATAATAAAGATCTTGTTTGATAAGTGAAATCTCTGATTGTAGTCCTTGAAAACCAAAAAACGTAATCCTTGAAAGTCCTGGCATTTCATTTTGCAGTATCTGTACAAACCCTGTTATTAGTTTAAAGCATTGGTTCCCAACCTGTGGTCCGCGGCCCACTAGGGGGCCGCAGTGATCCTCCAGGTGGGCCGCGAGATAAATTAAAAGGAATTTAAATATATTACTATAATTCCTTAATTTAATAATTGTTACATTTAATACATTAAATAAATAAATTAAAAAATACATTTAAAACAAGGCACCACCTCTCTCGTACGTATTCTATTGTTTCGGTTCAGCCCAGTCTGTTTCTCATCGTGCTGCTGTGATATACAGACTGAACGGTGGCTCAAAACGCAAACTCTCTCAGTTGGAAAAAGAAAACCTGTGTCGCTAAAAAGGTTTTGATGGATGACGACAGTAATGAAGGTAAAGACGATTACAGTGACATACAGCAGTCGTACATTAGGCCGTGCCGTGTTGATTCAGAGAGGAGGTGGGCCTTGGCGTAAAAAAGGTTGGGAACCACTGGTTTAAAGCGTTAGTTCACCCAAAAATGAAAATTCTGTCATTTACTCTCCCTCAAGTTGTTCCAAACCTGTATAAATTTCTTTGGTCTGTTGAACACAAATGAAGATATTTTGAAGAAAGTTTGTAACTAGGCTGCTTTTTCATCGTAGGAAAAAAATACTATGGAAGTCAATGGTGCCCCAAAACAGTTCAGTTTCCCACATTCTTCATATCTTCCTTTGTGTTCAGCAGAACAAAGAAATTTGTACAGGTTTGGAACAACTTGAGGGAGAGTAAATGATGACAGAATTTTCATTTTTGGGTGAACTAACCCTTTAAGCCCAAAAATGGTGTTTTAAAAAAAAATTATTGTTGTTGTTAACTAAAACTGATACTAAAACTGTGAAAAATTGTTTTTGTTATTTGAAATAAAGCTAAAATAAATTGTAAAGAATGACTTAAAAGCTAAATTTAAAAAATAATAATGAAAATGACAATCACTTAAATTTTAGCACTAAAATATTTAGAAAATACTGTAATTAATAATACATAAATAATACTAAAATAACACTGAACGTTCTTGTTAGTCCTAATACGAGTTTACATTAGAGTAGTACTAATTTGTACTTTTATTTGAGGCTGAGGTAACCAAATGAAGCTGGTATGTTACACTCTCAGTCCTACTCTTGCTTTGAGATTTGTTGTTTTCTGAACCTGATTTTTCTGCCATTATTTGGGGATGGGGAAAATGGTGATGCTTTTGGGGATGAAAGCAACATGATTGAAGATATTGCAGACAAATCTATAAGCCGTGAGATTATAGAGGTGTTTGCGTACTGGTTCTGGGGCATTTAGGTAGATTAGGTGTTTTGTATTTGTCAAGGCTTTAAGAACTGGGGCAGCAGAGAGTGCTTATTTGTTTATGCTCTCTTGTATATATTATCCGTCACAGATTTGCTGATAACACCCTAAATCCACCCGAACAGGCTGGAGAAGGGCTTTCCATGCCTTTATCGGGGGCTTGGTGTTTGTAAACAATAGATAATAAGAAATATGCGTTGGGTGTATTTATTGATCTAAAAAAAGCTTTTGATACAATTGATCATAATTTTTTAATTACTAAATTGGAGAAGTATGGTATAAGAGGGGTTGTACTAGATTGGATGAAAAGTTACATAAGTAACAGACTTCAATTTGTGCAAATAGGAGAGTATAGATCAGAGTGCTTGGATATCATATGTGGAGTCCCACAGGGGTCAATTCTGGGTCCCAAATTATTTATTTTGTATATAAATGATATATGTAGGGTGACAAATTTTGTCAAATTTGTGATCTTTGCTGACGACACCAATATTTTTTGTACTGGGCCAAATTTGCAGCAGCTTTTGGAGATGATCACAGCAGAAATGAATAAATTAAAAACGTGGTTTGACTTAAATAAATTATCGATAAATTTAGATAAAACCAAATTTATGCTGTTTGGAAATTGTAAAATTGATACACAATTAAAAATAGTTATTAATAATGTTGAAATAGATAATTTATTTTCATATACTCTTTTGGGTGTGATTCTGGATCACAAAATCTGCTGGAAACCCCACATTAAACATGTTAGAGCAAAAGTAGCACGGAGTATTGGAGTAATGGGGAAAGCAAGGCATGTGTTGAATGAGAAAGCACTTTATATTTTGTATTGCTCACTTGTCTTGCCGTACTTGAATTATTGTGTTGAAGTATGGGGCAACACCTACAAAACCACCTTACAAACCTTAAGCACAATACAAAAAAGAGCAATTAGGATAGTTAATAAAGTAGGATATTATGAGCACACCAATTTTTTGTTTTTAAAATTACGTACTTTAAAGTTTAAAGATATGGTAGAATTTAAGACCGCACAAATAATCTATAAAGCAAAAAATAAACAGCTGCCTGAAAACTTACAAAAACTGTTTATGGATAGAGAGGGGGGTTATGATTTGAGAGGGGCTTTAAATTTGAAACGGCAGAATGCTCGAACAAAGCTCAAAAGTATGTGCATTTCAATTTGTGGGGTGATCTTGTGGAATAGTTTGAATAATTCTATCAAAGAAAGTGTAAATATCTTGCAATTTAAAAAAAGGTATAAGACATTTATTTTTGACAAGTACAGAGAGATAATTTAGTTCATGAATTTTCAATCAATGTTGCATGAATTTTGTTATGGTTTGTTCTTCCTTATATTATTTGTTAGATATGGTAGGTTGGAAATTGGAGTAGCATCTTTGTGTTAGTTAAAATGATATGTGGGATTTATCTGGTTTAATTGGGATTTGGATTTGAAGTACTGGGGTAGGATTTAATAAGCTTATGGCTTCTACCTATCCCTTTTCGAACAGGTTGAGTATTATGTTGAAATTTGTGTTTATTACGTTAATGATTATTTATTTATTATGTGTATGTATATATTTTATTTTATTTCTTTTTTCTTTTTCTTTTAAAAACTTGAGTTCGAAATAAAGACTACTACTACTACTACTAAACAGTCTGTTATCATGACGTCATGCATCATGGTTTGACCTCTTTTGTTCTCGCTTCGGGTCCCCATAGGTGAAAGCCGAATATTTTCAAGAGTGTCTGAATGGGGGTGGGGTGCCCTACATTGCAAATGCCCTCGGCACAGGAGCCTGATTTCACAGTAGGTTAGGTTAGGGCATTGGGGGGCCTTTAGTAAGGATTTAGGTGGCACGTGGTGTGAGAGGATGAACATATTTTTGTGGCGGGAAGAGGCCGTCCTTTTCTCCTCATGTTATTTAATTGCTTCCACTGTTTGGGTCATGACCTGGGCTGCTGTCACGGTGGGGTGGAAGGAAAACTCGGTCCCCCCTACTGCGAGCTGATGAGCTGGCGTTTGTTACGATTTAGTATGTTTGACTCAAATTGAATTATTGAGTACTAATATAAGCTGACTTACTAAATTGTACTCGCACATTTTCAGGGGAAACTGAGAGGAACTGAGTGTCGACTTTCACTTCCACTTTCTCAGAAACATGTTGAAAGTTGTTCTGGTCCGCTAACTGGTTGCAGTGTTTTCATGAAGCTTGTTTTCCTTCGTTTTTTGTGCTTTGTGTTGTATGTGGCTTTACACACAGCAGTGCCAGGACCAACTGGCTCACCTTCTTACGCCCCCCTCTTTCTCCATCTGATTCTGAACGAAAGCATTAAGGCCCGGCCAAGCTCTGCACACTGAGTGGGGGTGATGTAATGTTTAAATTGCAGTCATTGAAAACCATGAAAGGGGGAAAAAGGACGTTTAAACCCTGGAAGAAATAAACTGAACAAGAGACTCTTTGGAATCTGTATGGTACTCTCAAAGTTCCTGGTCTGATTTTATTTATGGGTTGATATACTGGCACTCTGTGTGTTTCTATGCAGACATTGAGTCTTATGGTGTGCTGTTTATTTTTAAAGATGATGCTGCCAGCTTATTCAGTCATTTTCCTAAAATGGCCAGTGTGGCCATATCACAATATCTTGTGTTGGTTGATCAAGTTCATGTCATCATTGCAAAGTGTTTTTTGTTTTGTTTTGTTTTTTTAGTGCTGTCAAATGATTAATAGTGATAAATCGCATCCAAATTATGGTTTGTGTTTACATAATATACGTGTGTTCTGTGTATATTTATTATGTATATATAAATACACACAAGTGTAAATATTAAAGAAATATTCACGTGTGTATATATATATATAAATAATATATTTTTGTTTAATATATACATGCATGTATGTGTGTTTACATATATGTAATAAATATATAATATTAACATTATCCAAAATATTATTTCTATTATTTTTTAATCGCAATTAATCGGGACTAGTTTTTTTTGTTTTTGCGGATATATTGAATATTGTTGCAAACTGATTTATATTTGAACCAACAATAAAATTGTCTAGCCGGCTAACATGGATGAGATTTTGTCAAAATTGTCTGAATTATTTGTAATCATAGTCTTGGAAGCATCAGTTAAAACGAGTTGAAAATGCCAAACAAATCCGTAAGGTTTGGAACTGAATGTTATCGTTTTCCAACAAAAATATATCTATGAATTTATAGCTGTAGTATCTATTATTGCTGGAATGTATTTAATAATATTAATTACAATTATTATAGTACAATCATTATTGTAAAAACAGTAAATAAATAATATTAGAATAATAATAATATTTTTATTATTAGTTTTTTACTTATTCTGACATGTTTTAAATTTGTTTTAATGGTGGAGCCTTTGATCTGTTGGCAGTAAAAAAACGATTTATGAGGCAGTAAATGCATGATGTATCTCTTCAGACATATGAAAATTAGCATGAAGCATGTGTTGGCCTGTGGCAGAAAGCTTTGGTGGTATTAATACTGCTTGTAGAGTCATTGTGTCTGTCTGTTGCTTTTTAATAGGAATCATGCATGGGGCAAATTTATTGTGCTAATCCACCGTGCTGCTCCCCTCCTCCTGCAAGGGGTTATGCATGGGCCATGTAAATTTAATAACTCAGCCCTGGGTTGTCTGGGACACCTGGGGTTATCGCATTAGGGTGAAGGGGAGTCTAGGAAAGAGGGGGGGCTGGTATCACTACATGGAAATCAAACACATTGGCACTTCCTCTCTGCCCTACCCTGCATTTCACCCTTCACCAGACCATTTCACAGGAACCTTTAAAGAGCGTAGCAGCTAGTTTCACCCTTAAAGCTGAACATAAATCTAATTAGGAAGGAATGCCCATTTCTGCAAAGGACTCTCCAGGTCGTCTCATGTTATGTGGGGTGAGCATAGATTCAAGGGTCATTAAGGTCTGTTTGGTTGAAATGTCACTGTGTGTATGGGTTATAGGGCACTGCTTCAGTTTAATGATTTAATTTGTTTCCTCTCTCCTTTCACTTGGCTACAGGTGAATCTACGGCTGATCCTTGTAAGTGGGAAGACGCAGGATTTCACTTTCTCTCCGAATGACTGTGCCACAGACATTGCCCGCCATGTTTTTGAAAACTGGCCAGCGGGTATGTTTTGAGTGAATATTTTAATTTTAGCTTTGGTTGAAGTTGTATTTGTAATTGAAGTATTGTATTGTACGTTTTTGTGCACAATACATAGTTTTTACTCTATAATATATGGAAGTCCTCTGCTTAACATCATCCACTGTAAAATGTTATAACAATCGCAGAATGTTACATTTTTTTATATCTACATTATTATTCAAAAGTTTGGGGTCAGTAAGACTTTTTTTTAAAACTTTTTTTGAAAGAAATTAATGAATTTTTTTCAGCAAGGATGCGTTATGTTGATCAAAAGTGGCAGTTAAGATGTTTCTATTTCAAATGCTGTTCTCTTGAACTTTCTATTCATAAAATAATCTTTTCTCAAAAATATTACACATAACTTATAACTGTTCAACATTGATGATAATAATAAGAAAAGTTTCTTGAGCACCAAATCATTGAGTTAGAATGATTTCTGAAGGATCATGTGACACTGAAGACTGGAGCAATGATGCTGAAAATTCAGCTTTGCCATCAAGGAAATTACGTTTAAAAAATGTAAAACAGTCAGATTAAGTTATACAAATATTTTACAATATTACTGTTTTTACTGTATTTTGATCAGATAAATGCAGCCTTGGTGAGCATAATAAACATGGAAAAACGTTAACTTTTGAATGGTAGTGCCTGTCATAGATATATGCAGTCAAAATATGATCTTGACCATTTTTTTTATAGCTAAGCTTCATGTAAGCCAGTTTCAGTAGTGAATGTAATGACTTGTGTTGCAGGCTGGGAGGAGGAGAGTGTGAGCAGCCCTAGCATCCTGAGGCTGATCTTCCAGGGCCGCTTCCTGCACGGCAATGTCACACTAGGAGGTGAGCACTAGACCTTGTCCGCATGTCTGTCACGGTCAACGCACTTTGATATTCCTGTTGTTTCTTTCTTTTTGTCTGTCTCTGTTAATCTGCATTTCTCTGCACATTATTGTGAACAGGACTGAATAAAAAATATGCTGTAGGTCAGAAGCTGTGTTTACTGGCAAAGTGGCCAACTTGTTTGCAGATATTCAGAATGCCACTTCTCTGTTGAATAGCTCTGAAGTTGCCCCCTGGCCGAACAACTGTCATGCACTTGGTTGCCAGAGAGACGCTGCCAGAGCCGAACTCCCATGGTAAGTGCTGATATATTCCTCTGGCAAGCTCCTACTGCTCTAAACATGGCTAAATGTCCTTGGCTTGCCTATCCACATCCACTTTTTGTCTTAAGGACAAGGGCACAGCAGTTATTGGAGGACTGCTGCCAGGTAGCAACTGGCTTCAATCTTCCAGACACATTATAATAATTAAGATGCATAATGCTATATTACAGGCCTAACACTGAGCTTTATCTAGTCACACTGAGTCAAAACTGTAATGTAAGATTTGTACATTTCCTTTTCCTTGGTACTTCCTGTTTAACAAGTTGTGTTGGTTTTATTGGAGCAAGCGTCATGTTCACTATGACTTGTCATTATTATGTTTGGAATGAGGAAGCAGGTTACATGTTTTGATGTATTGAGAATACAGTATGTAATAAAAACGCTGCCTGTCTTCAGAGCAGAGGCTTATTTTAGCCAGCATTCACACTGTTGTTTCACAGTAGGTAAAGTTAACATGAACATTTTTATGCCACCACAATCATTGTGGTTTCAAGTTCTCTTGATTAAACATGAAAACTGAATTGACCATATTTACTTAAAGGGTTAGTTCACCCAAAAATTTTAATTCTGTCATTAATTACTCACCCTCATGTTGTTTCAAACCCGCACGACCTTCGTTCATCTTCAGAACACAATTAAGATATTTTTGATGAAATCCGAGTTTTGTTTTGTTTTTTTATCTCCCATAGAAAGCCACGAAATTGCCACTTTCAAGGTCCAGAAAAGTAGTAAAGACATCTTTAAAATAGTCAATGTGACTGCAGTGGTTCAACCTCAATGTTATGAAGCGACGAGAATACTTTTTGTGCACGAAAACAAAACAAAAATAACGACTTTATTCAACAAATTCATCTCTACACTGTCATTCTCCTATGCAGTTTACGTTGAAGACAGTGCAGCGCTTCTGTGTTTACGTCAGAACGCTGACTCTGTATTGGCCGGCTCCTGTGTCAGCATCACACGCATGCGTCATGGTGCTCACGTGAACAGCATCGGTCAATACTGAGCCGCCGTTCGGACATAAACGCAGAAGGGCTGCACTGCGTCAACTGCGTAGGAGACTGACAGGGTAGAGAAGAAATTGTTATATAAAGTCGTTATTTTTGTTTTTGTATTCTCATTGCTTCATAACATTAAGATTGGACTACTGCAGTCACATGGACTCTTTTAACCTAACTTTACTACTTGTCTGGACCTTGAATGTGGTAATTTTGTTGCTTTCTACGGAGGATAAAAAACTTCTCAGATTTCATCAAAAAATATCTTAATTTGTGTTCTGAAGATGAACGAAGGTCTTGCGGGTTTTAAAGGACATGACAGAAATTTCATTTTTGGGTGAACTAACCCTTTAATATACACTATCATTCAAAAGTTTGAGGTTGGTAAGATAGCATCATTCCAAAAAAAATATATGTCTTTTATTCACCAAGATTGTTTATTTGATCAAACATTTATAATAACTTTATGCATATTTTAAAATGTAAATTATTCCTGTGATGGTAAAGCAGAATTTTTCTCTGAATCATTACTCCAGTCTTCAGTGTCACGTGTCACATGATTTGCTGCTCAAGAAACATTTCTTATTATCAGTGTTTTATATTTTTGTAGAAACCATGATACAATTTTTTTTACGTGATTCTTTGATAGAAAGTTCAAAAGAGCAGATTATATTTGAAATAGAATGAGTCTGATTATAAACTGGGCCTAGTTCCTATAGAACGCCCACTTTGATCCAATCCTTTTCTGATGCATAAAATCAAATCCTGTATTTGCATTTCTCATTGAATATTCTTTCACTCTAAAAATGCATCACATTACCAAAGTAACTGTGCTCTAAATGTGGTTTCACGTTGATTCTAATCCACCCCTCATTAATTATAGACTAGTTACACATAGCATGTGATTCGAGGAAGAAAATGGCTATTTTCTCCTCTAAAAGTCATCACAGTGTCCTACTTTACCCCCGCATTCTTGCAACTGAAGAGTGTTTCAGAGTAGGACCTGTGGTTCACATTTTTGCCTTTGATTTATTAGAAGTCCCTCAATATTTGTTCTCTTCTCGTAGGCCAGAGGAACAGGGAGAAGACCACAGAGAGCAGCTGCTGTCTACTGCTGTAAAACCCAGACAAAGCTTCCCCCACCTCCTTCTGTCCTTCTGCTCCCCGCTCCCGTCTCTGCTCACCAACCCATGGTGCATTCTGGATGATTACAGAACAGCTCCAGGGACAGTGCGACTAGGTTTTCGTTCAGTGTTTTTGCTCCTTATAGTAGCTGGAGACTCTCTTGTGCCAAGTTTATTAAATCTCATACGTTTGCCTTCGTTTGGTTTTCTCATATTCGTTTCGTTTGGTTGCCAAAATCACTTTTTTCTTAGTATAGACCATTTGTTTATAGGCCGCCACCTCCTCTGAAAATATTAAACTGTGCAAATATGAAATACCTGAATCATTGAAAGGAAATTATGTAAACTGATGATGTGTGAACAGGTTTTCAGGGGGACGTCCTGTACTCAAGAGACCTTCTGCTCTCCCAACACCCAAGTGTCAGAGTTTTCACTTGGCATCACACGCCTGACTCAGATGAAGCTTAACATGCGTCATAATCACAGACTTTTGATTGCACTTAACACGGATCCTTATCTGAAGTCACTATGTGTGTGTTGTAGTCTTAATCCTCCCACCTGCCTCAAACAGAAGGAGCTTACGGAAAGAGGTGCGATGACACAAGCACCAGTCTGTTGCTGTGGACCGAAGGAGTCTGCTATTGCGCTGGTGGATTTGACTGTCCCATGGCCACCTGCGTTTTTTGCCTTTGTCATAGGACCAATCGAGAGTGGATCTCAAAGTCACCAGACTCCTCTTACTACCTAGTTATGTCAACATCTGTGCATGACCCTAGTCTAGTGTTTCCTCGCCCTGGGTGTGTACCAGCCTTCTTTGAAAACCATTCACCCTGTGTCTACTTGAATAGCGTTTTTTTTTCTTCTTTTTTTTTTTTCTCCTCGTCTCCGCTGAAGAAGCATGAGGGAAGCTTGGTGATTTTGTGTTTGATGTGAAGTAACACAAACTCTTCTTCTTGCCCAGTCAGGATATATCATCTGTATCCTGTCCCATGCTTGTATAAAATGCGTCCTGAGGGACACAGCCCAGGTGCAAAGCATACGGAAATCATCTGAAAGGCTCTGTCTGGAGCGAAGGGCTGGGCTGGTAAAAGCCCCCATTATAAGCGCTATGGATTCATGGACCCCCTGCTACGCTGTTGCATTAGAGGTAAAAATGTGCGTTGGGGATGACCGGCCTTAATGGCCTCCCACTGGGCCAGAAGAAAGAAACAACTGAGTGTTTTATTTCCTAATGTTTGTAAGCCTTCTGTTTTGTTTGCTTTTTGATTGTGGGAAATTTAATATTATTAATAATGGAGTAATAATGGAGACCTTTTTATCTTGTCTGAGAATGAGTTTTTATTAGTACACATCAGATGGCTGACTCGTGTTAATTGTGTGTGTGTGTGTGCGAGTGAGTGAGTGAGTGAGAGGATGAGGCTTTTGTGGAAAGTGTCCACAGAAACCGTCTCCAATCTTCTTTTGATTGGCCAATTACTGCAAGTGTGTTTATCATTGTCACTGCTATGAAAATTAGCTACAAATTATTACATGTAAAAAAAAAATCCCTAAATCTTGTATTATAAATTAATAAAATCTTTCAAATAATACTGTCTCTGTGAATTTTATAGCATTTGAATTGATTTATCAACTAAAAAACATATCTCCCCCAGCCTTTGCTTACTGGCCAACAACAAAGTCATTCAGAATTCACTATAATAACACAACGCGTATGTAACTGCATCACCAATTAACCATTGCTATTAACATTACTTTGTATTTCAGACTACATCTTCTTGCACAGTATTGTATACATTAGCGTTGCATTCAATGAGAAACAACCTATTGTTTTAAGTCATTCTCACGTCCTTTATAAATTAATCAGCAGAACTGTGTGTTTGTGTTGTGCTGCGGTTCAGCCTCTAGATGGCGATGTGGTTCCGGTTCGCTGGTTGGTTCTGAGACGTCATCCTTTACTGCGTGCTTCTCTCGTTATATATTTGGCCTGCTTGATCATAGTTGGATTGATGCAATTAGCATTTTATTAAACATAAATGAGCCAGCATAAACACTATCATTACTTAGCATTGTATTCATGCTTGTATTAACTCTGGAAAGTAAATAGTCGCTTTGTTATTATGACCATCAGTTTCCACTGACCGTTCGACAGCAGGCTCTGTAGCGTGACCTATAAGATTCGATTCCAATGAGCCTTAATTTACTGTAGACCTTTTCTCGTTTAATAAAATTTTCCTTCTGTTTTTGAAAAGTCCTTTCATGACTTATTGTTGAGACATGTCCAGGTTTCCAGTTGACTTTGGCAGAGAACTGAAGGAAGAAGAATTGTCCAGATCGTGCATTGACTCCAGCACACAAACTCTTAATCGCTTTATAGTGAACTTCTCGTGGTGTGCGTCTGTTTCTTTGTGCACTGGGCCACACAATTACAATAAAGCTAAAAGTTGCGAAAGACTGAATGAGCCGCATTATAAGCTGCTTATCTCATATTAAACATCTAAGATAAACATATATGCATAGCCTACAATGTAATATTTACTTGTGTACACAACCGTTCATAAGTTTGAGGTCGGTAAGATTTTATAAAGCTTTAGAAGTCTCTTATGCTTACCAAGGCTGCATTTGGTCAAAAAATAGTTAAAACAGTAATATTGTGAACTATTTCAATTTAAAATAACTAATATTTTTTGAAATATTTATTTCTGTGATGGCAAAGCTGAATTTTCAGCTTCAATGCTCCAATCTTCAGTGTCACATGATCCTCCAGAAATCATACTAATATGCTGATTTGGTACATTTCTCATTATCAGTGTTGAAAACAGTTGTGCTGCTTAAAATGATTTTTTTGATGAATCTGAAACTTTTTTTTTTCTCTATTTGCACCCAATCTCTGCAACCCCTGTTGAAAAAACCAGCATATGCTGTTTGAAGCATGGAACCTGGTTTGAGCTGGTTTATGCTGGTCATGAGCTGGTTTAAGGTGGTCAAGTGCTGGTCCTAAGCAACTAGCTCCAGCTAAGGACCAGCATAAACCAGTAGTGATGCAAAGTCTGATTCATTTCCGCAAACCGGCTCTTTTCGGACACTTCGGCTCAATGAACCGGTTCAAAAAGGCAATTCATAGGTTCATCATGCTATGATGTCACTTTGCATTTCTTTTCTAACAACTCAATGTCATGTTATATCAATGAAACGTTTAAATAAAGTCATTTGTGTCAACGCATATTGAAACATTCAAATAAAAAGTTATTTGCATGAACGCATAGCCTATTGCTGATCATTGCCTTTCATTCACTTAATGGTTTGTGAACCCCCTCCCGTTTGTGGTCATAGTTTCATTGGATCGTGGATCCTTTAAGTCGGACACGACTGACTAATATTGATTAGCCTTCATCTTGGATAAGATTCACAACTACAACACGCATTGTATTTATGCACAAATGCAAATATGTTCTAATGTCTAAGTATATAGAAAGACTAAACTCATTGATTTCACTTTTACAACTTATGCATGTATAATAAACCATAGTGTAATTTATTTACATCTCTCGACAAAAAGGTTTTTGCAAGTTTTAATTAAATAGTCACAATAAGCATATCTCATTACGTGCCTCAGGCTTGCATGGTATCGTCAACTCACTCATCAGACTCCTCGGTAATCCTCGGCAAACCTCGACATCTGGTTGAACGACTCATTCGGTTCTTTTTGAGTCGGACATGCTACTTCGGCTCAACGGTTTACTTCCTATGAACCGGTTTCAACCGGCTCAAAAGAACCAGCTCAAACCAGCTAAGGACCAGCATAAACCAGCTCAAACCAGCTTCCATGCTTCAAAACATACCTAACCAGCATATGCTGTTTTTTTCAACACGACCACAGCTCAGAATTAATGTATTACAGCATTTTTAGTTATGCTTATTGAATGTTTATTGAATATATATTTGTGTTGGCCTACATTTTTGACTTGCTCTGCTTTAGTCAGTCTGAATCCTGTCAATCTTCTAAACCCGAGCTATAATAATATACTTAACCTGCGTGAGTTCAGGTCTCTGTTGCTTGTTATGTGTGAAGGGATGGATCGGATCCAGGGTTAACCTAAACAGAAAGCCCCACTAATGGTTTAGCAGGAAGTCTCGTGGGAGATTGGAAAGAAACGGCGGAGCAGCTGCCTTAAAACTTAAAGCTCTCTCTTTATCCTTCTGTTTGGTTTTAGGGATTCTCTGAGGTCAAACACAAATATGTAAGTGGTCAGTGGAAGTGCTGTAATCTATTTAACCCTTGGAGACCTTTATCCAACAAGCTCTATATATCTTTCATTCTATAATGCTCCATCTTTCATGAGTGGGAAATATATAATAAACACAGAATGATGGATGTGTCACGTTCAGCACCAGTAGGGGGCTGTTTTTGCTTTTTCTTCAAGTTCCAATTCTGTACGTCCTGCTCCCAGACTGTCATTACTGCTGATATTAAAACCAGCTGTGAACAAAGCAAGCGGGCTACCGTTAGCCTGGACTCTCTGACCGTCCATCCAGATCATTTGCCCTGTGGTATTCTGTCGCTTATCAGAGAAGCAAGTAGTGCGTCTGGGAGAGTATTGTGTGTCAAGCCAATTTCCCTGCCACAAAGAGTGCATGAGCGTGTGTGCCAGCGCCGTCATTCTGCACGCATGCTTGGGTCCTCTGCCAAGTTGCTGCTCGAGGCATGAGAGAATCTGTAGCCGGCGGATACACGTCTTGAATGTGCGAAACATTTTCGTGACTGCACTAAAGGTCACTCCCCTCACCACTCACTCCAGCTCCTCCAGAAGCCATTTTCTCAATTATAGGAATGACACGAGAGCATACAGCTGTGGTTTGACATAGGAAAATCTGTAAAATAAGACCTGTGAGTTGGAGCTGCCTGACTGAAGTGGGAGGGGAACCGGACATGCTTCTTTATTTTCATGGCAGGGTCGGAGGAGGCACCGGGACTTTGTTACATCTCCCCTTTTATTTGCCTGTTTATTTTACCAGGTGGTCCCTTGAGTTCAATAATATGCCACTGTAAAAAAAAAAAAAAAAGAGGGAGGGTTGCAGGGAGGGTTGCAGGGAGGGCCGTTTAATAACAATGTGAGCTCTGTACCTTGTGGCAATGGAAGGAGAGAGAATGAGGGGTATAGAGGGAGACCAGCTAAAGAGGATTTGCAGACATGTGCCTCTAAGCATTATGGGTGGAGAATTTCTCACACAGTTTTAGTAGAGCAGTGTGATAAACATCAGCTGTTGTTGTTCATTCTGTTAGCTGTCATGCAGCCATTTCAGTATTATCGCTTATCCTTTTTAGACAGTGTCCTCATGTGCTGCAAATTCTATTTGATGATTTATTCTTTTTTTGGTCAACGTGGAATTAGCACACAAAATGTGAAGGATGAATGTTTCAATGACCAAATTACGAATGTATAATTGTCTTAGCTATAATTTGAAACAGACTTCACATGAGGGTGAAATATAGCAAAAAAAATTTGTATTAGACTCAAAGACACTTGTTTTGAAAGCTGGAAATAAGTGTCAAGTTGTTGCATCTAAATTGTCAAATTGGGTCTGGAGCCTTTCAAGAGCCCCATCAGCTGGTTTTCTTTACGGCAGGCATTCAGGGGATCTTCATCACAGGAATGGCAGAGTTTAAATTTTTAGGGGCGAAAAGTAATGCATTTTTGTGTTCGCTGCTATGGGTTTACAAACCAAACAAACATTATTTTCTTCTTGTTAAAAAGTTGTGAAGAATATAATGAGAACTATAGGTTTTAACGAGAGAAGATCAGAGCACAAGCGCTCTTGTTTTGCTGCCACGCAAATTACTCACAGATGATGTGTGAACATTGGGCAAGTAATTTTTATTGAGATTTTGGAACATTTCCTTGCAAATTGTCTTTCTTTGTGTAGTTAGTAAGCATTGGGAGAACTGGCTTCTGTTCAAACTCCTCTGGTTTCTTTTTCTTTGAGAAGATGGTGCTAAAGATGTATGACCCTCAGTATAAAGCTGATGAGAGGGAGCCAAACGCTCAGCGAATAGCCTTTGGGATCACTATGGAGATTTCCAGCTAAGAGGTCAGTCACAAACAAGGAGAAGCTCGCGCCACAAAAAAATCTGTTGACTGCCTTTGCCTCTCTTAGAATATTTTTTGCATTTGGCTACTTTATTGGTTATTCACATACTGCTAAGTTTAGTGGCCACATTTGAAAGCCATTAATTCATATACAATGGGGCCCAAAAGTCTGAGACCACATTGGAAAACGTTTTAATAATAAATCAATACCACATGAGAAAGACTGCTGGCCATCATAGTCTGCTGATACTTAAGACCAACAGCACGATTGTGAATATGATTTCTTTTATACGACAGTATAATATTGTCAATATTGACTAACTTACATTTTAGACACAAAATAGCTAGTTACTTTGTCCTAAACCTCAAAATCAGTCACAGTACTGGCGTTTTGTTCCTGAATAAATCAATGTTGAGTTATCGAATCTGTTGAGTGAATAATTAAATGACTCACTCATTAAGACAGTGGCTGCATCCAAAATTCGTAATCTCTAAGTACTTCTTTTGAATAAGTAATTATTTTGGAACCATTAAAAAAGTATGTTCTACTATATGTGCGTTCTATCACTGGTATCTGGGCATATTTGCCATGTTGTCATTGTATCATTAGCCACATTTCCACTGCAGGAACTTTCCCCTGGAACCAGGGACTTTGTGGTGATACTCAGTGTGTTTCGACCGCAGGTAAAAAATTTCCCCCTCGCAAGGGAGTACTTTTTCAAAGTTCAGGAACTTTCAGGGGTGGGACTTGGGTGCTGAACATGCAGATTGGTTGAGTTCATGCAGCATTTTGATTGGTTGACTCCACGCAGCATTTTATTTCAACCACCATTTTTAAAAGTCTGTTGCGGTGTGTGCAGTAAGAGTTGTTTGCTATTCGAATCAACAATGGAGTTAAAAAAATACGACAGATGGACCGACGTCAAGGTTCAGGCTTTATTAAGCTTATATGCAGAGGACGAAATCCAGCGGGAGCTGGAAAGTCGCGCGCAGTCCTACGTCGTCTTCACGGTACTGTAGAACAAGATGGAAATGCAGACAGCAACAGGTTTGGGGGAAAAAGTTTCTGGGGAATTTCGGTGGAAACGAGGCTATTGTAACTTCAAAGCCATTCAAAAATTCTCTCCCGTGGCCTCATGGGATAGTAAAGTGTCCATTGGATAAACAGTTCAGAATCTTGCCGGAAGTAGCAGGTCATCTCAAGTGGTACTCACTGCACAGTCTATGATGGCCAGCTCCTACTCTCTTGACATTGAATGGGGTGGAGAGATAGAGTTGTGGGTAGGGTTAGGGTAGGATTAGGGTGTGGTTGTACATTCGCTCCTCCTCGCTGGACATCTAGCGAGGGGGAACCAACGTAAGCTCCACCCATTTGCTCTGCAGCGAGCACCTTCTCGGTCATCCGGGTACTTTTTGTCTACTTTTTCATGAATAAATTCGGATATACTGCTCTTTTCAAATACTGTTTTTCACCTACTCTATAGCAGGAAAGTATGGATATTTGGATGCAGCCACCTGTCTAGTGGCCTCAGACACTTGTAATCTACATGTTTAGAATTTATTAAAACCACAAAATTAAAGCTGCTAAAATCAATGTAATTGTGAGCTGTTCTTTATGGCTTTATACCTCATTGTAACTGCACATGTCAGGGGATCCTTTGCATTTATCATCTCCGAGTTGCAAACAAAAACATCCCCCATCATCCATAACTCTTCATTTGGTTTCCTCTAAACAAAATATACAGACACATGCCTTAACCAAACATCAGCTCAGTTGCTATGTTTATCATAAAGTTTTGTGTTGTGTGCTTGTTTGCATTCCTCTTTCCTAATCTTTCTCAAGCATTTAAAGTGGATCCATCCAATCTGTGAAAGCAGCTTGCCACAAACAAACACACGCATATGACTTAATATGACGTCTTGCTTTTAGATGTGGTACGTGAGGACTAATTCCATCTGTGAGCAGAATGATTTATGGCGGCCTGTTTGGAGCAGTACATTCTGACTTGAGAGAGTTTGCCGAATTGTTTCTCACGTTGTATAACCATGAGATGTTTTTTCAGGAACCAAGTGGCCTGCCAACCCTCAGGTCACTGGAGTCTGTCATTCCATTTTGTCATCCAGCACTAAAAGTCCATAAGTGCCTGTATGTGACAGTGTATTCAAAAGGCGTATGAAGGATATTGTTTCTGTCTGTTACTTAAGACATTTAATACAGCACTTAAATGATTTCACCAAGGATCTGCTGCATGGCCAAAGCAAGTGTGAACCAGCCGTGTGCTGAAATCTGTTGACTTATGTCACAGGAGGAGGTCACAAGACTGCTACAGGTCATCTAGAAGTGTAATTTCTGCAGGACAAACACACTGTGAAATAAAATGTTTTTGGATTATGTGTGAGATTAAAACAAAGCTGCAGGACTTATTTCAAGTCTTCTTCAAGTCTTTCTGCAAATTCAAAATTATTATAATACACGATGGCTGGAATCACTTTTGGAGTGGGTTAACAAGGATTAATGTTTCCATGATGTCCTGCTGTTTTAACACAGCACAATATCTCTCACAACACTGAGGATTTAAGGTCAGTCATTAGGAAAAGAGCTGAAGGATTACAAAGTGCTGAGAGCTTTCTGGACTCGCTTAGGCATTCTGTGGCTCCACGGATGTTCTGTACCTGCAGCTCCAGCCAAAATGAAAAAGAAAAAAAAACATAGGTTGGATCAAGAATGAAGGAAGAAAACAGCAAAAATTCAGTTTCTTTATCTTATGTTTCAATGTGTTTTATAAAAGGTCAAAGAGAAACAGATAGAATTGCAGTCAATTGGTGTTGACTGCCTTTCATTGTCCTAAGAATAAACATTTTGTATTCAGTTCACTGTGTGTCTTTCTGGTTTGAATATAGACTCATCTGTGCTTCATATGCCCAATAGGGAATTTTGTACAAAATTCCCTATATATACTCAGCAGATGATATTAATTCAATCTCTCCCACCACTTTCTGTCACAACAACATCAGTCTCCTTGTTTTTTTGTTCCTGGTATTTGTCATGCCCTTTTTGTTCTCTTCAAAGCTTTAACTGGTTCCTATTGTGTTTGATTTATACACTGAAGATGTGCACAAAACAGCTTTTCAATGTTCAGTCTATACTCTTTAATGTCTTTAATGCTTGTGGTTAATGTTTTTTAATGTTTGCCTTTGTATGTAATGGAATCCCTGCAGTTTTCCCTCCTTATTAAAATTAATGTGTAAATCAATTTCATAATAGTTTGGTGTTGTTTGCTATTTATAAAAAAAATAATTTAGAATGCTAATACAAATGAATCAGATTAGGCCTTTTTCTCACACACGGACAGTAAATGATCCCAGTATATCCTATCCTATCCTATCCTTTTTTCTTTTTCTTTTATTAAGTAAACAACTATTCTTAAAACTACACTAACACACAAATTACCTATATAGTTTTATACTACGGGCCTGTTGAATGCTCGAATCTGATTGGTTGACCAACGTTCTAAGGTGTGCAATTATTTTCAGGGAAACACACAGCTAAAGTAGTTCTAGCAGGTCTTCTTGACCGCATTGCGGTTCCATATCACTTCGCCAAATGTTTTCAGTTATTTCAATAGGTCCTTCAACCGCCTACAACCGCAAAAGAAACAAAACCCACAATGACACCAACTAAGCAAATAAATATAGTAAACAATATGATGAAAACGACAAATTATTGTCATGGTTTTTGACACAAAATACGTTTTATTTTGTCCTGAAAGCGCATACTCTCTCGCTGCGCTCTCTCTCAGACGTACACGTACTGTATAGTACAGACACACACTCGCACAGAAACGTTTGGTCAACGCTGCTCTGACGAATTAATCAGTAAAATAGTTTAGCAACTTAAGATACATGACTCACCAGCGAGGTAATAACTGCGGTTCTTGAGAAACTTATAGTTTCGCTATTAGACACTGCTGCCTTTAGAGACGCACAGATCAGGTAGGCTACTTCAAGACTTCATTACTAGTTATGAAATGACGTTTTGGAATTAGCAATGGAGGCTTGGGATGAGATGCGTAAGAAATTAGTCCCACACAGGAGAGTGTTTTAAGGACAAAAACCAGACAAATGTCTTGAAATACAACATCGGAACAGTGTCTTGAGTTGTGGTAACCATAGTATAAGTGGAATAATTGACTCCGGGCCGTTGAATTCTTAGAAAATAATAAAGCAAACCTGAGGTGTGCTTTGCTTTACGTTGTGACCGCATTACCACCTCGGGTGTGCATTATTTTCTAAGAATTTAACGGCTCTTCGTCAATTATTCCTTACTTATAACATAGAATAGATAATGAAACAATTAGTTCCGGTCCTTGAAATTGATTGGTTGTGCGACATTCCAAGAATTCTGACTTTTCACTGTTTGTATCACTCCGCTTGTCTGTGTTTGCAAACTCCAGCAAGTAGGGCTCTGGTCTATGTATTATTAATAGTGGAGATTTTTCCTCCGACTCTGTAGGTTAAATCGTTACACACACATTGCGAACAAATGATATGTTTGAGTGTGTCATTGAATCATTCGCTTCATTATAAAACACTTATTCATTTGCTTAGGAGCGAACACCACAACTGTCTGTTCCTCTGAGATGTGCATGCAGGTCGAGTCTGCTTTGGCTCTTCGGAAATTCGTTGGAATGTTCGTTGAAGGAGCAAAAAACACGAAGAAACTGACAATATTGTGTCTAAAATATAAGTTACTCAATATAAACAGTTTGTTTATTTAACTGTCCTATTAAAACAATATCACACTTGCAATCGTGCCATTTGTCTGAATATCAACTTGTTCGTGTGATAATTAGTGTTTTAGAGATATATGAGCACACTTTATTATTCTACATCTGGGGATTCTGTTTGGGTACTGTGAAACTTGTCCAGACCAGCCTCCTGACTGATGTGGAAAATTGAGCTCACTTTATCATTTACTGGCAGAACATCCACTGAAAGAACATGTCAGAAGTTCATGTTCATCGGCATCCAAGATGATGAGGAAAGTCCGTGGTTCAATCTAATGTTTCATGGAAGCTGTTTGGGGGAATTATGAGCTTGAAGTAAAGTGAAGGTCAAGGATATAGAATTCATCCTTCCATTTATCCCTTTGTGTACAATGCACACAACCTTCACAAGGATGCCCACTGATGTGTGCAACCTTAGACAGGTGTTCAGTTGTTCTGAAGGTGTTGGCTTCCATTACGCTTGCCTGTTAAAAACCGCAGGGGAAGCCCTTGTAGTATGGTCATAAAGAGCAGAGACGCCCTGCTATAAATCAACTCCGCTGTCGGATCTCCCAAACTCTGCTTTAGGCTCCACTCTGCAATTTTCTGCATTCTGATGTTTGTTCTGTGCTGTGTATATCTTGCTGTGCTGTCAAATTTTTGCCAAGCTTATTATATTGTCAGATTCTGCTATAGTAGATTCATATCAGCTTCTATTGGTTATTTTAAACAAGGTTTTTAGATAAATATTTTGACTATTTTTGGCTCACTCATACATATTGGGGACAAGTCACAGATGTAAAAAAAAAAAATATCATAGGAAGCATCTAAATATTCCGGGTTCAATAAAATTTGAACAGGTTCAACTTGGTAGTCTGCATAATATAGATTACAAAAAAAGAGAAAAAATTGACTGTTGTTTTTCAGTATTTTCAATGCTGTGGCCTCTTTTCTACATTATTAGTGCCTCTCTGCAACCCAGATGTTTTGCTTTTTATTTTTTTTAAGAAAAGGAGGAGCAAGTGAAACATGCCACTAATGCTTTCTTAATTCATACTTAACCCAGATTATTCCTTTATTCTGGCAAAAGATTCCTTCTATGCTTCAGCACTGGAGGAAGAAGTTTAGTTTGACAGCTTTCAGCGTCCTCTTCACTTTACACCCTGGACAACTATGCACATAAATCTGCAACACCTTCACTGTAGATTGGTTTAGGAAGTCTTCAGATGGGATTGTACCTGTGAGGTCAGTAGTGTACAATCTGCCCAGGTTGTGCCAGCCACCCTGATGCGATTGCTGTGGGTCATTTAGAAAGTATTGCATAATAACAGCTGCTTTCACATTTGGTCCTCACTGACAGTTATTGGCCTTAGACTGGCTCTCTGGCTCTGGATCTTCATCATAAATCCAGACACTACACTGGCAGCAGTACATAATATTAAAACTCCTGGAGATGATTCATTTATCTTCATCAATTCTCATATACGTGTAGAAGGTGTAGTAGAGCTGGATTTCGTCTTTAAATATGTTGGAGCTCTTGTTCTCCAGCATGCTGGAGACTGTTGGCTCTGGGAATTCGGTGTTGGGGATGTGCCGGGGAAAATTGTGAAGGAGGATGTATTAGCCTGCGCTTGGCAGAGTATTAGGGAGACTAGGCTTTCTCTTGGGATACTGGATTTTGTTCTCAATCGGACAAAACAGAGAGATAGAGGTTGAACAAGAGGACACGCAGCTGCAGCCCAGTCTGTGTATCATCTCATCTCAGTCTCTCATGCTATTAATTAAAGAGCAGCGGGACTGATTTTCGAGTCTGAGCGTTGTTTACAGCTCTGAGCTGAAGTTTGATACACGAGGATAACAGAAAGTCAGTGCGGGACATTTATTGCACATCTTTGCGTCATATAGCTTAAATGTTGCACAAGAGAAACTGGATTTCTTATGTGTGGCTCATTTGTGCTGCTGTTAATGACTTATGGGGCGTTTAAAATCCAACACCTCATGCACTACAGGCCCAGAGCACTGTTAAAATACTAAGTCATGGGACTATTTTTCAGATCAGTTTTTTTACTCACCCTTTTGTTGTTTTGAACTCATAATCAGAGAATTTCTGAATAAACTTTATGTATGAGGAAGGGACCAAAACTGAAGCCTTTTTTATTGTTTGTTTTTTTTACCAAAAATCTTCTGAAATATGGCAGCAAGCATTAGGTTTGATGTCAGGGAAGAACAATTAACTTTGTCATGTTTCATTAAAAAACAAAACAAAAACACAAAACAGAAAACGGGTCAGAATGACATAAATAATGACAGAATTTAAATTTTTAGATTAAGTATGTTTAAAGAGTTTTTTCAACTGAGCATGACCCTTAAAGGATTTGTTCACTTTAGAATTTAAACTTCCTGATAATTTACTCACCCCCATGTCATCCAAGATGTTTATGTCTTTCTTTCTTCAGTCGAAAATAAATTAAGGTTTTTGAGGAAAACATTCCAGGATTCTTCTCCAAATAGTGGATTTCACTGGGGTACAACGGGTTGAAGGTCCAAATTGCAGTTTCAATGCAGCTTCAAAGGGCTCTACACGATCCCAGACGAGGAATAAGGGTCCTATCTAGCGAAACGATCTGTCATTTTCTAAAAAAATTAAAAATGTATATACTTTTTAACCACAAATGCTCATCTAGCACTAGCTCTGCTATGCGCCACACATTACATAATCACGTTGGATAGGTCACGCGTGACGTAGGCGGAAGTACTGCGGTAGGGCGAAAAACTCCATCTCATTTTCTCAACTTCAAAATCATCCGACATCATTGTTTTACCATTTCTTTTAGAAAATCGAAAATCGTTTTGCTAAACAAGACCCTTATTTTGCTTTCATTGGTGGACAGGGGTCAGCATGGGCACCCTGACTGGTCTGCGGCTATGCAGCCCCATACGCAACAAACTGTGATACACTGTGTATTCGGACACCTTTCTATCAGAACCAGCATTAACTTCTTGAGCAATTTGAGCTACAGTAGCTCGTCTGTTGGATCAGACCACACAGGCCAGCCTTCACTCCCCACGTGCATCAATGAGCTTTGGCCGCCCAAAATAGATAGATACTGACCACTGCAGACCGGGAGAGCTGCAGTTTTGGAGATGCTCTGACCCAGTCGTCTAGCCATCATAATTTGGCCCTTGTCAAACTCACTCATATTCTTACGCTTGCCCATTTTTCCTGCTTCTAACACATCAACTTTGAGGACAAAAATGTTCACTTGCTGTCTAATATATCCCACCCACTAACAGGTACCTTGATGAAGAGATAATCAGTGTTATTGACTTCACCTGTCAGTGGTCATAATGTTATGCCTGATCGGTGTATGTATCTATCGGGGCAGTCGTGGCCTAATGGATAGAGAGTCGGACTTGTAACCCAAAGGTCATGGGTTCGAGTCTCAGGTCCGGCAGGGATTGTCGGTGAGGGNTGCTCTGACCCAGTCGTCTAGCCATCATAATTTGGCCCTTGTCAAACTCACTCATATTCTTACGCTTGCCCATTTTTCCTGCTTCTAACACATCAACTTTGAGGACAAAAATGTTCACTTGCTGTCTAATATATCCCACCCACTAACAGGTACCTTGATGAAGAGATAATCAGTGTTATTGACTTCACCTGTCAGTGGTCATAATGTTATGCCTGATCGGTGTATGTATGTATATATATATATATATATTTATATATATATAAACAAATAAACTTACATTCAACCAATAGTCAGATTGATTTGGTTATATGAAACATTATAGAATAAACCAATTCATTTACCATATGAAGCACATTTTAGTCAGCCTGACAAAACATTCCTGCAGTGTAGAAAAATGCTTTCTCACTTCAGCTGTGAAGTATGGGAAGGCCCTAGAGAGCTTCATTCCCATAGTCTCTTTGTGCAAGTGTAACTGACTTGTAACAAGCTCATTCTCTCTATACTTTATGTCCTGAATAGAGCACAGAGCTGGTGTCAAATGTGGCTATTCTGAGCAGATTAATGCGAGGATGGGATGTTGTTTTTGTTGCTGGTACAAACCCGCTGTCACAATCCCCTCTTTTATAGCACCGTCGCTCTGTTTTTTTAAGCTTCTCTCAGATAGATTCCTGCTGTCATGGACAGGGATGATGTTTTCCCCCTATGTTTTCTTTGGCCAGACACTAAATGTTCGTGATCGTGCATGGATCTTCTGCTACACTGACATGCATTAACAGTGCTGATGTGATGAGCCTGGTCTTGCTGGTGCTAATGCCCCAGAGGAATGATGCTCTTGGGACAGCACTGGAATCCACATCAGAGGGAAAGAAGTGGATAAAATACCATGTCAGGGCAGGGCTCTTTGAAATATATTGAAATACCAAAGGTGAGATTAGTAAAGAAGATTAAAACAAAATCTGGAAGAGGTCATGTGTAATCCGAGAATATTATTTATGAGCTTTTTTTATCACCGGGAGTGTGAGGGTTGCTTTGACCCAATCTTATGGCTGTTATTTATGAATAGATTGTTGTATGAGAGAGGTTGTATGTTGATTTACAGTTCAGTGTCCTGCACCGTTATCCCAGCACTCTCCATACAATCTGTCCTTCCCCAAGTAAAGGAGATAGACACCATAAAAGCTGCCTGCCAAAACCTCAGAGAATTCCTGATGAAGGAAAGTATGCAGCAGGAAAAGAAGCCACATTTTCTTCCTTCCATCCGACTCACTGTTTTTTCTCTCTCTCTCTCTCTTAAAAAAAACATTAAACTGTCCTATCCATTCTCCACTATTGCATTTTTTTTTCTGTTTCACAATTTTGGCAGGAATAAGGGCTCTAAATGCTTCAAACATTGTAGCAGAACTGAATAGATTTGCATTATTTTGAATGAAGACAAATAAGTCTATCTAAGTCTACTCAGTATGAATGGTTAAATGTTTTTATTTTTTTATACTGATGTGTGATGTCTGTTTAAAAAAAGGGGGGGCACCACAACACCTGTTAGAACTATAGGGAATGTACAAGGGAAAGTAGTTGTGTTTGTTTTGTTGTGAAGTGTCAAAGGGGAAATGTCTCATTACGCAGTATCAGAGATGAAACGCAGACTGCAGTTTGTTTGGCTTGTGAAGTACGTCTGGTAATTAGTTTGAGATGTGGTGAAGGAAAACTGAGGTTGAGAAAGGAATATATTTTTGAAAACTGAAGTTTTAGCCTCAAACTCTGTTTCATATTTCAGGCAGACCGCTCTGATCATGAGCAGTGGTTTATATTGTAGTTTTCTTTTATGCATTAGGATGTGGTGTTAGTCATTCTAGAACAATCCAGTTGCAGAGACAGAGATCCACATGAGTCTTGCTCCCTCAAGAGGTTTTCAGCCTGCTCCTCCGGTCACTCCCAGTTGTCATGGTTGGCTTGTAAATTGCTATTGTCATTCTTATCAATTCCCAACACAACCCAGTTTGCTATTCAGCTTAGTTTTGTCCTTAAATGCAGAGGGAAAGGGAATTCAGCATGGACTTAAAGGGATAGTTCACCTAAAAAGGAATATTCTGTCATTATTTACTCAGCCTCATGATGTTCCTAATCTGTATGCTGTTTTTCTGTGAAATAATAATAATAAACAACAACAACAACAAAAAAACAAAAAAGCATTTGTTATGCAGTGACAGCTTATAGTGACCATGGCTGTCAAGTGCACGCACACACACACACACACACACAAAAGATTAAAAGTAGTAGTCCATATATATTTTGTGTTTTCTGAAGCCACGTGATACCAGGAACAGACTTGAAATTTAAAGGCCCACTGAAGTGGCTTGGAACGCACAGCATTATTCAATGTGTTGACGTAATATCCACTGAAACAGAAAGACAGGGAGGGGCATATAGAACAGCCCCTCCCCTGTTTTAAAATAGCCAATAGCATTTCGTTTATTTCACAGCTCGGCCAGAGCAGTTGAGCTTGGTAAAGCCTCAGTTTCTTTCTAATCTCTAACCATTTCTCCTTCTCTATATCGCTTTAAAATATAGCATTCTGTGCAGAATTCACATGGGTCTGATACGTTTTGTGGTCTGCGCCGACTTCCGCTCTGTGCTATCGTGTCTCTGGACCGGAGCAGACTGTGTGCGCGCTGCGGCGGTTCGCGTGACACTAACGTGAAACCAGACTTCATTCGCCTCAATGGAAAGCATATTTACAGTCTGAATCATTCTCTATCCCCCATATAGTGCACTTTGCGCCATTCACCATGTAGAAAATAGTAAATGTGTGAACAAGTGACCGATTTCAGCCGCAGCTTCAGCATCAAATGCTCTCTAGAATTGAAAGCGTAGGGGGGCGGGACGCTTTCAATTCTAGAGAACATTTGATTGGACAGAAAATCTGATAAGAAGCTGANCCTCAATGGAAAGCATATTTACAGTCTGAATCATTCTCTATCCCCCATATAGTGCACTTTGCGCCATTCACCATGTAGAAAATAGTAAATGTGTGAACAAGTGACCGATTTCAGCCGCAGCTTCAGCATCAAATGCTCTCTAGAATTGAAAGCGTAGGGGGGCTTTGATTGGACAGAAAATCTGATAAGAAGCTGAAGTGTAGGGTGATATCATCAAAATCATTGATTTATATTGGCAGAAGTGAGAGACTAAGTTTTGAACACGCATATCTTCTAAATACGAATTTTGTCATTGTTTTGGAGCACAGTAGCTTATAGATAGCTTATAGAAGAGTAAGGCTAACATACTCATACTAAAAGCGAAAAAACATCAATTTTGATTTCATGGTGACTTTAATTCATTATTCACTCATTAACTTAAAATAATAATAAATAAGAAATATTATAACAACATACAAGTTCAGAACAAGAGGACAATTGAATAAGAACATTTTTGGATGATCTGTCCCTTTAAAATATAGCCTACCAGTTAAGTAGTAGAGAAAGAGCAGTAGAAGTGAATTGCCAGGGTGGCACTGGCCCACTCAGATTGATGGCTGGTCCACCCAATCAAATGAAACACAAAATATTTTTTTTGTGGAAAAGAGAAAAATCATGCATACATGACAACAATAATCGCTCAAATGCATGCGGATGCCACTCCCAAACTTTGCAGCGTGTAAGTGGCCGCTGGTCAAGCATGAAAAACAAAAGATTTTTTCAAATTCTGAACTGATTATATATCACCTAAAGCGTGCAAAGAGCGTTTCCTTTATAAAATTACTAAAAAGCTGTCACTCATTGCGATGACGGGATCTTACAAAGTTCTAGTTATAATCACCGAAGCTGTCTACACTGCACAATGAATCTCTTATTTAATCTCTACGCTTTGTTATAATGAGATGATTTGTGAGCGTGCAAGAACTCAATGCTGGACAAAAACTTTGAGCGTTGAGCAGATTCTAACTTAAACACCTCTAACTGGTCATTGCTTTCAAGATATTAATAGATATGTTTGTGATTGGCAACATTACTCAATGCTGCAAAAATACATTGTAAATAGAAACCTTTGACGCTCTCAAGAGCGCAAACACGCACTGGATCATTTGCCAAATTGCCAATATGCTATTATTACAGAGAAACTGATAGACCAGCAGTTATGAGCAGCTTTTCCTTCTAAAAGCAATCAGAAGCAGCAGGCCGTGGTTTGCACTCTAAAAAATGCTGGGTTAAAAAAACCCAAGCTGGGTAAAATATGGACAAAACCAGCAGGTTGGGTTAAAAGGCACCTATTATGCCCTCTTTCACATGATGTAATATAAGTCTCTGGTCTGGTCAAGTTTCAGCTTAAAATACCCCACAAATTTGCCCCTATTTGGGGGTGAGCAAAAACACGCCTTTTACTATATTACTATATTGCTGGCTAAAAAAATAAATCCAAAATTGGTTGAAAAAAATGGCTGGGTAAAAACAACCCAATCCCTGGTTTTGTCCATATTTAACCCAGCAGTTTTTAGAGTGTGGGTGAGAAAATTACATGCTAGTCTTAAGTCTGTGGCCAGAGGAAAGCTAAGCTTTGCCAAGCCTTACACACGCTCAGTCTGCGATTACCTTTGTTTATTGTTCTTATTCTGATTATTGGTTATTTTATTTATCAATGAATTTTGTTGTTTTCATTAAACTATTGGCTGACAATAAATCACATTTAGCTAATCTTATATGTCAAATTATTTTTATCCCATGATTTGTAAAATGATGTAATTTGAGAGTAGGCATTGAGGTCCACCCTATTTCACCAAGGTCCTCTCACTTTAACATTTCTGGCCTTGCCACTGCTGGTGACCGGGTGATCCTGGCAGTCAGTGTCTAATAATCACCTGTGCTTACAGAGCAAATACATGTGTGAGAGCCAAAGA
Source organism: Anabarilius grahami (assembly GCA_003731715.1). Lineage (NCBI taxonomy): Eukaryota > Metazoa > Chordata > Actinopteri > Cypriniformes > Xenocyprididae > Anabarilius > Anabarilius grahami. The sequence continues at coordinate 9,511,083 of RJVU01062584.1, read as the reverse complement.
AGCATTGCAAAGCAGTTCACCATGAGGTCCACCACAAATATTTAGGATTGTTTATAGAGCGCCTCAGAGCAGATTTTTCTTTCTGTTTTTTAACTTGTGTTTTCCTGTGTCCATTTGTCTGTCATAACTGAACACAGGTTTAGACATCTTGATTTCTGCTCTTGTCCCCCACATGACCATGATAATGCAGTGGTAAAGCAATAAGCTCAACTGATTGCTTTTCAATGTGTTATCAGTTTCTTTTGAAGGAGCAGAAGAAGGCAGAAGACTCTGTATGTCTGATGTTTGCTAAAGACTTTTTATTTGGTTTAATGTTGAAAATGAAAATGTAGATGATTAAAGCAGGCATTTCATTCCACATGGGAAAGAGTGTAGTTTAATTTATGTTCTGTGTGACTGGATGAAGTCTTCTTCAGATATTGCTCTGGGTATCTGAGTGAATTGAAATTGACCCAGAGAACTGACAGTGAAATTCATTTATACTTTTTATTTTTTTAATCCTTTTTCTTCCTCTCATAATCCTCCTTCCCATAGTCTGAACCATAAATGAACCCAAGTGGAGAACTATTATCCCAGATATGTGCATTAATCTGCCATGATTACGGCAGAATTTTATATTTTCTCAGCTGTTTGGGAAGCCTTTTCCCCAATCATCTCACTGTGCTGATATAAAACCTCTGTGTTTCAGTGCAATATTTATGGCATATATAAATGTTCTTGTTCAGAATGGTTTGAAAAACAGCACCCATTCGTGCAGGGCTGACGTGGAGCACTTTAAAGTGGCCATTACTTTGTGAGTCCTTTCATGAGGTCAGGCGTCCAGATGAGTGTTGGAGTGTGTCTGTGGTAACATCTGCACAGCAGTCACATCAGACTCTCTACAGCTGTCTCTGTCTGCCAGTCCTGACATTATGATTATATGGGAATCTCCAACATGGCCAAATCCTTTACTCAACTCCTCTCAGGGCTTGATGTTCAGCAGAAATCGCTTAGTTAGCAATAATCACTTGTTTGTTTGCTTTCAGGTGTGTGTACACTATTTTCAGGCATTAGTGTAGACTAGCTTTCTATTAAATATTCTGCATGTTTCAGTATCCTCGACTGAAAATGAAATTTGAGAAGTTCAGTCACAGCGGATGAACAAACATGAAAATGTAAAAATGAAAATTCTGTCATACTCTCATGTCTTTCAATTTGGTTTAATTTTTAAAGGAGTGGTTGATTATGATTTCAATTTTTTAACTTTAGTTAGTAATGTTGCTGTTTGAGCATAAACAACATCTGCAAAGTTACGACGCTCAAAGATCAATGCAAAGGGAGATATTTTCTTTTAAAGAATGTAAGGCTGAACACCGTTACTGACAATTGTCATTTTGGCTGCGTGAGATTCTCCAGCTTTGTTGTTGTTGAGCAACCAAAGCGTGAGCTGTTAAAGCTCCGCCCTCTTTTGGAAAGCAGCCAGGAGCAGTAGCCCCTCACTGCAGAACACGAGATCCAGGAATCAGAGACGGGTAGGTTTAGATCTCGTGTTCTGCAGTGAGGACCATCTCGCCAGGAGCAGCAGCTCATTTGCATTTAAAGGGACACACACAAAAATGGTGTGTTTTGCTCACACCCAAATAGGGGCAAATTTGACAAGCTATAATAAATGATCTGTGGGGTGTTTTGAACTGACACATTCTGGGGACACTAGAGACATATATTACATCTTGTAATATGGGCATTATAGGTCCCCTTTAACACAAAAGACTGAGATGATGTTTAATGTGGGCATTCAAACCTGTATGCATTTTTGCCTTCACGAGACAACATTTTTCTCCTGTTTTCGTTTGTCAGAAGTTAGAGAAAAAGATAGTTAATTTTGAAATGTCTACAATATTTTCAAGGTGCTTTTTTGTTCTTTTTGAAGCAACCACCTACTTTTGCTTTTATAGAAAAGAACAGATTGTACAGCCTGCCTAACATATTTCTTAATACAGAGTTGGAATGACATGGAAGAGAGTAAATGATGACAAAATGTTCATTTTTTGGTGAACTATTGTTTGAAGTGCTGCATGAAATGTGTTTTCTGTTCCACAGCTACTGCAATGGGAAAAATAAACATTTATGTAGGACTTCAAGAAGCAAGACATTTCTTCTGCAGACAGCAGGTTGGTTTAGTAAAACATGTCTCCTTTTCTTGGCTTCATATCTCACCATGAGAATAATTTTCCAGCATGGTAATAATGTGTTCATTTCCACCATGTCAGCACAGTGGATGTCACATTGCTGCTCTTTCCTTGTTTTTGTTCCTAAATGGACAAATTAATCAAATTAAGAAACTTCATTCTCAGTTTTTATGCCATGAGACTTTGTTTAAAAAGTCTGGATCTCATTTTAGGACACTTCTTATGATCCTAATTATCTTGAATTATTTCTCTAAAGATTTCTAATGACCACAAATAAATTTCAGGCAAATTCCAGGTTTTCGGTATGACCAAAGCTCTTAAACATTATAGCGGCTTATCATCACAAAGATTAGGAAAACATTATTAACATTTTATTTCAACAGAACAGAGCAACTCTGTGCTTGGAGCCAGTTACATGGTCCTTCTAAATGTTTTTGCGATAAGAATATTTTGTTTTGCACTCCTCAACTTTTTTGCAAATTATGTGTTTTTGTGTCGATTTTCCGCTCACTCCTCCGAGCTGCCAAGTTGGGAATGAGCTCATACTGTGGGGAAGCAGAGCTACATTTATACCCCTCTGGAGCTCCTGGGGAGAACAAGCCTGCGAGATGAGGAGGGGGAGTACAGAATGAGAGAGGGAGAGATAGAGTTTGTCAGAAGAGGTTAGAGAAGAAGAATGAAGAAACTGTGCAGCACAGTAGTGATCGGAGTCAAGGTGGACAGCTGTGTTGTAGGAGAGGAGAAGTCAGACCCACTGAAGAGGAACAGCTGAAGACACAAAGGACAGTCAAGGTGCTCATCTGGTGTCTGACATATTGATGAGGTCCAATTAAAAAAACTGGATTATTAAAAAAGCCATGTTGGATGCAAAAAAGCTACATTGTTTAGGTCTCATTCATGTAGGCGATGCATTTCCATATAACCATGGCTGCTGGCGGGCAATTCTTAGTTCTGCTTTTAGCATTTTTGCCATTTTATAATTATTATGCATACAATTTTATGATTTTATTTTGTTTAAAACAAACTCCAGTGTAATCTTACAGTTGGTTTTAAATGCTCCCAAGGTCCAAAAATAGTGAAAAAATTTACATACATTTGAACAGATCTTGTTGATAAGGTAGTCCATGCACACGTTATCTGTCATGACTCTGATTGGCAGAATGCTGTGGAAACGAGTCAAGCACAATGACTATTGTTATGAAAAGCTTTTTCCACTGTTGTGAGTGCAAATCACTGAGTTGAACCAGAAGTCAATTAATGGATTAAAGAGTACAGAGGGAGTCTCTGATCTTGTTAACAATACTTATTTGCTTGGATGGCTACTGTACACTGAGCCTCAGTGTGATGGGAATTAAGGGCTGGGAAAGAATGGGACTTCTGTACTGCACCCTATAAAAGATTTGAATCTGTGCACTAATCACACCTGTGTATGTAAGACAGAGTTCATACATACATTCAAAGTGCAATTAACAGGAGTGGCACTGAATAAGCCTGGGTCTTTATTCCTGTATTCCAGAGAAGAAAGCATGGCCCCCTGAAAGGGACTGTTATTGAATACTCTTCAAGCTACTGTGGCTTCTCAGTTTACAGTCCAAAACAAAAAGTCTGCTATCATCTGTCCCCCATACACATTATCACTTATAATCAGGGATGGAAAACATAAAAAATGGAATGATTCTGATTCCAATTGCTATTCCTTAATGGTTCCATTAATGATTCTTTTGAATTTGAGAAAGAAATACGATTGAAACTGAAATGCAATTCTATTGCAAATGGCTGGAACCATTTCAGTGATCAATACTGTTATAAAACAACAAATAACAATGTAAAATACCACTGACAAAGTGTATCTTCAAAAATAACATGTCAGTAATTACATTGATTTGGCCTTATTGGCCATAAGTACAACCAGTGTTGGGGGTAACGCATTACAAGTAACTTGAGTTACGTAATCAGATTACTTTTTCAAGTAACTAGTAAAGTAACGCATTACTTTTTCAATTTACTACAAAATATAATATAAGTTACTTTATCACATTTATTGACTGACAGCTCGCCTGTCCCCATGTTGAGAGAAATAAAGTGCAGAGGTGTTGTGTGCGCTGTGTGAACATGATGTTATTGTAGTTCTAAATGTGAACAAGCATTTACTCATCTCACTTGCACAAAAACATTCAGTATTCCTAAAAAAGAACAAAAACAGACTGAAATGCAATCTCAGAATTTTACACAAACCTGTAATAATTAACTATATAAAATTACACAAATACACTTTATGTATTTAATCTCACTTTATTATCCATTGTCTTTGCTGCTGACCTTCAATTATCTAATTCAACCATACTAATAAGCAAAAATGACTTTAGATTAGATTTAGAAATAAGAGTGTTGAATTTCCCTCTGTATCTAATTCTTCTTTAATCCAGATTGGCAGCACAGCTGAAAGGTTTGTTTGAGCTGCGCCCTCTACTGTACAGGTGTAAATATTCATTTCATTCAGCCTGAGGCTTATTCATTTCACTTTTGGTGTGAAAGGGCCTTAACATTTGCCAAAAATATAACTTTTTTTGTTGTTATTAAAAAACAAACAAGCAAGCCCAGCCCAGGTGAGAAAAAGTAATGCAAAAATAATGTAACACATAAAGTAACCAATTAGTTACTTTTAGGGAGTAACGCAATATTGTAATGCATAGCTTTTAAAAGTAACTTTTCCCAACACTGAGTACATCAATATTAGTTCTTGGTTCATGGAGTCGTATATGACGATTCAGATTCTACTCCAACTGTAGTGATCCACTAAAAAGAGTTTTTCCTTGAAATCAAACTTCACTGGTCATACTATGTTTTTCATTCACTAAAAAGTTTTTTGCTTGTGAATCTGAAGGTTTTGAATAAAAAGAACCTGCTCATAAGTGTCATTAGCTCAAAAATCACCTGTTAATTTTGGATTTACTAAAAAGAGTAAGAATCATTCGCTTGAAAATCACACTTCACTGATCGTGTTGTATGTATTGCGCTGAATAGTAATGAAAGGAACACTTTCAGACCATTTTAATGCAGTCTTCCATCCGCTGGAGCTGATGAGTCATGTAAATCATTCAGTTATGGTGTCTTTTTTAATGTAACCTCTTCTGAACATTAACCATGCTCTAACCATTGAGCTTTCCTGTAGCTCAATGGTTAGAGCATGGCACTAGCAATGCCAAGGTCATGGGTTCGATCCCAGGGATTGCACATACTCTGATACAAATGTATAGTATAATGCAATGTAAGTCGCTTTGGATAAAAGCGTCTGCCAAATGCATAAATGTAAATGTTCTGGGTTCCCAACCTTAATTTATTTAGCTGGAAAAGTGTTCACTTTAATTTGTGCTTAGTGACTTTTGAGGTATGTCAGTCCAAAGTGGTACCAAATGCCACAATATCCTGCTTCAAAATATGTGCTTCAGTGGCTTTAAACTGAAGCATCATAAGGTAAAAGTTGTGTATATGTCTGTGAAGGAAGCCCAGTGTCCTCTTCATTGACATTTTTGCTTCCTTTGGTGGAAGAATTCCCCCTTTTCCAAGGAGCTTCAAAGCCTCTGCAAATTATCAGAGAAAAGGCTTTTCAGTTTGTCTAAAAAACCTAAAGAAGAGAAGACAAGAATCAGTTGTTCTGAAAATAGACAGCCTGGTGAATAGAGAAAAGGCCACAGAGGCACAGGACTGAAGCTGGAGCTGGAGGTGATAAAAGATCAGCTTCGGAGGAATGGACACACTTTCAAAGGCCCCTCCTCACGGCATGAAGCCAGGACAGGTCAAGAACAAGAGTCCCACTGTAAAGAGATCTGGGGATTGTCCAAGGTAGCAGATTCCTGTCGAGTGAATGAGCTTTAGGCTGCATTTCCAATGTCCTAACCTCTTATCGCTAACTGTGAAAGAGCATAGCAAATATCAGTGGCTTGTCAGCTAGAATGATATCCACTTCAGTCTCTGGTGGCTTGTGATGTTAAATAAGATATATGTCTGGAAGTGTCTGAAAGAAAACCAGGAGAAAGGGGAGCAGGAAACGGACAATGAGAACAGCGTGTCAGTGCCAGCACACATCAACCAAATCTCGCTCACCCACCGTGACACTCAATGTAGTACATGATACCATCACTGAACAGTGTTTTGCTATGGTATTAGACATTTACAGACCTCCAGAACCCCTACAAGACTTCAAACATTCCTTATCCTGGTGCAAAACCGCAGATTGAGAGAACAGCCCTGGGGCATTGTGAAAAAAAATCTATTGAATTGGAAATGAAGCAGCTGTAACATTAACTTTAGTATGGAAGCCTCAAAGTAAAAAGCAGATGAATAAAGAAGTAATTGCAACTTATATATCTACAGCTGCGACTATATATCACAATGTGCCTTTATTTCTTGCAAGGTGACTTTGAATTTCACAACTGTAGCCATATTTCACAATGCGACTTTTACATTTTATCTCAATAACCTTTTTTTATTTATTTTTTACTCTGAAGCTGGAGGCTTGCATACTTTGGCACATTGTGTGGCTTGTTTAGTTGAGCAAATGTGATACGATTTGATACGCTTTTTGTTATGCACTTGAGCAACAAAAGCAATTGAAGCGCTTCTCCCTGTTAGATTGAATCAACACACACACATAGTGCTGGAAACTATTTAAAGCTGTGTATTTCAGCCATTAAAGCCCCTTGTTTTGTGCAATGCATCTGAGAAATGGAACTCTTTTGACCACAGAAAGAATGAAAGAAGGTGTTTTGTGCAGGTTAGGGCAAGTGGTGTGAGTGCTTGAGGAAGATCAAGGTCAGAAGGTTAGATTCAAGCTTGCACTATGGCTCAAGACGCCGTCACGACTGAAACACACCCAAGTATTTCTGGAATGTGTCCTGCCGTAAGACCAACCCTGCAACGATCGGTCATTTGAACCCCTTTAAACCATAACGGGTAAGATTACACCTTGATTTAAGGAGTCGTAATAAACAATACATGCTAAAAGATTTACCTCAACACATGTACATGTGTTTGTACTTGCTTTGATTGGCACACATGTAGTGCAATTTAACTGAACTGAGAAGGAATGCATATCCTCAAGACATGCCTGCCTTGACTGTCACCTATGTTTGATAGACAGCTTAATAACACCTGTAGTAGGAATATTTTAATGTATGCCAAGACATGCCCAGAATAAACGCTCTGTTAGCAGAAAGGTCCGTCATTACATTTAAAGAATTACGATGGAAAGTAGAATGACGTACTGTACTGAACACGTATCAGACTGTTCACACATACAGTACAGTCCAAAAGTTTGGAACCACTAAGATTTTTAATGTTTTTAAAAGAAGTTTCGTCTGCTCACCAAGGCTACATTTATTTAATTAAAAATACAGTAAAAAACAGTAATATTGTGAAATATTATTACAATTTAAAATAACTGTGTACTATTTAAATATATTTGACAAAGTAATTTATTCCTGTGATGCAAAGCTGAATTTTCAGCATCATTACTCCAGTCTTCAGTGTCACATGATCCTTCAGAAATCATTCTAATATGCTGATCTGCTGCTCAAGAAACATTTAATGTGTACAATTGTACAAAATATTTGTGTACAATATTTTTTTTCAGGATTATTTGATGAATAGAAAGTTCAAAAGAACAGTGTTTATCTGAAATCTAATCTTTTGTAACATTATAAATGTCTTTACTGCCACTTTTGATTGATTTAATGCATCCTTTCTTTTAAAAAAAATAAAAATAAAAATTCTTACTGACCCCAAACTTTTGAACGGTAGTGTATAATGCTACAGAAGCTTTGTATTTCAGATAAATGCTGTTCTTTTGAACTTTCCATTCATCAAGGAATCTGAAAAAAAAAGTACACAACTGTTTTCAACATTGAAAATAATCATAAATGTTTATTGAGCAGCAAATCAGCATATTAGAATGATTTCTGAAGGATCATGTGACACTGAAGACTGGAGTAACGATGCTGAAAATTCAGCTTTGCATCACAGGAATAAATTACTTTGTCAAATATATTTAAATAGTACACAGTTATTTTAAATTGTAATAATATTTCACAATATTAATGTTTTTTACTGTATTTTTAATTAAATAAATGTAACCTTGGTGAGCAGACGAAACTTCTTTGGAACCACTAAGATTTTTAATGTTTTTAAAACTTTTGGACTGTACTGTACATGTTGCTTTTGGACGCACCATCTTTCCCTTTATCCCTGTGGAGGTGGCACTAGGACCACGCAGGAAGGCGCAATATTGCGCCTCGGTTATTGGGTTTGGACGACCTCAGTTTTGCACTACAGCAATCCCCATTCAACTGAGGGCAAGCATGCCGTTTGATATGTTGAAATAAGGACTCTTAAAAAGAAGCCGTTTTTGAAGAAAAGCTGACGTTAAAAGGATTGTGTATGTTTTTGGCGGACCTGTCACACACTCCAGCACTTCAGAGTGGAGATGGGAGTAAACCTGGAGAATGGGATACCCAGTGAACTTCCAGGAGACGAATTTGTGATTTGGATTTAAACAAGCCTTGATTATTATTAACACAGCTTGAAGTTAAGTATCCTCCGCGAATTGGTTATATCTGAAAGTTTTGTGTCATTTACTCGGTCAGACACCAGCTGTGGCGAACATTGCTGCTCTTGTTGGCTGCACGTATTGGGTAATTAAATCCCCATTTTAATCGTTATGCCCCTAAACATTACAAGTCGTTAAAAAAACTTTCATTTTACGTATTTTTCTACAATAAAATTCTCATTTTGTGTAGTTTTTTGAATACTATCTCCTGGCTGCCATTTGCGCAAGTGCATTGCAGTTGTTGGTTTGTACAGCGCGATGGGAAAGTGAGGGTAGGTAAACACAGTTTGTTTTCCTTGAGTTTAACAACAACGCAAGGCGTGGATAGGGTTGGTTGGACATTCATTCATGATGTGAAAGACAACAAAAAAGAAGAGATTGGGGGTTTTCGGGACAAAGGGATGTTGTAGGCTATAGGAAACAGGTTGTGTCCAGGGAATTCCTCAGGTGTCACACATGGGTGTCCATGATGAATGGAGCAGATGATAATGTCACTTTAAACTAGGACTTCTCAACTCATTTTTATTATGCCAGACTATCATGTGCGTCGCGCGTTGTTTTTGATGATCGATTAGGCAATCCAAAAAAATAAATGATGTTCAGTCATAAAAAGCTGATTTATTCTACATGAAGTGACCCCCCTCACCCCATAGGTGCCACCATGTTGAAATCACATGACCAGCCATAAACAGCAATAGTTTATTTATTTATAGATAATATATAGAATTATATTAAGCACTTTTAGCCAGCACTTTGGGCATATACAAGTACTAAACAAATTACAATATAAAATGACAATACAAATTACAGAGCGTAGCATGAGACATAATGAAGCATTACGAAAAAAGATAAACAAACTGTTTTAGTAAACAAACTTTTTTTATCCAGGCCGATGGATATCAGTATGATAAGTCCAAAACCACTGGTACTATTAGAACGGAAAAGAGCCAGCTAAAAGAGTCAATGCTCTTAAGAATAATTGTTTCAAAAGGGGGTTTGCAGCGATGCCATTTTGGTTCCCTCAAAAAAAACTTTCAGTGAAGTTCTTAATTTAAATGTTTTTTTCCTGTGAATTTTTTTTCCTTCTTCATGCCTTAAAATAGCTTGAATGTAAATCTAAATCTACACCCTTGCCTCATTTTGTATTAGTGGATCATTGAATATGCAAATTAGCCCCGCCTCCACTCGCTCAAGCCAGCTTAGAGATCCACTTGGTCAACTTACTGAGGTAAATGCTGTGCAATGGTATTGCTCTTTACAACATCGGACACATAACGGTAACTAATATGATTAGCCTTTTGCTTGACTATATTATCAAACAGCAAATAACGTATTGCTGATGTTACACAAACCATGTTCCGTTCGACGTCTGAGTCAGAAAGCTGCTTTCTAACAGTCAGTATCCTTACAAACGCTTTGAACAACTCAGAACGTCGGTGGAGAAAGGCATATAGTTCATCATAACATCATAATATACATCATATACCCGATTTTTTGCTGTTAATGATATGCTGAAGCTTGCCGGCGCGTTGACGTGATTGGTTACAAGGTTGTGACGTCACAGACACCAGCGATTTCAAACCACGGGTTTAAGACTGTCTTTTTTTCTCTGCAGTTTTCAGGAGAAAATACTCAGCAATGGTGTTGACATATGAATTTGCACATGGTTTGTCTTAAAGCATATTAAAAACACCACACTGACATATAAACAACAGGGGGTCTTTAAAAGAATACTTTTTTTCTTAAGGCTGAAATATGCTACACAATTTTGCGCCAACATTTTTGCTCCAATTTACAGTCGATGAGTTGACATTCACACTTTAGTGTGAAGAACATTTTAATAATCTGAAGAACCTTTTACCACTATAAAGCCTTGTTTCCATGGATGTTAAAGGTTCTTCATGGCACCATAGATGCCAAAAAATAACCTTTTTTAAGAGTGAAGACATTACATTTCTGACTATATATCTGCAAAACATCTTGAGTTTTATTTCATGCTTGCATATATGTTTGTGTTTGCTTTTAGGTTGCATACATCTTAGTCATGGTGCCTAACCGCGCACTGGGTCTAGCCCATCCTTGCTGTATTGGCCTGCTGTTCTTACTCCTCCTGCCCAGCTCGGTTTCAGTGAGAGAACCTCGCCATCAGTCTCACACCCACCTCCCCTCACTGATACCTCATGCCACCCTACCGCTGTCCCGCTCCCGCTTCAGCGCCAAAGCTCAGCTGGACTTCACTACTCACTGCAACGAGAGCTGCTACCACAAAGGAGAAGACATGGATAAAGAGAACCTAGCTTTCGAAACACTTTATGCAGATGGCTCCCGAACATTAACCACTGTTGACCTGGATGAAAATGACACTGAACAGCCCAAAGTAACCACCCCCAGACATAATCGGATAAAACGGCAGATTTACGGTTCAGACGGACGCTTTAACATCCGTGGTGACCACTTCCTTTTGGACTACCCGTTCTCCACAGCTGTCCGTATCTCTACCGGCTGCACTGGAGTTCTGGTGTCCCAGCAGCACGTCCTGACCGCAGCCCACTGCGTGCATGATGGGAAGGATTACGTCAAAGGAGCGAGGAAACTCAGGGTGGGCTTTCTAATCCCCCCGTCTGTTAACGGTACAAGGCCGGGTCAGACTCCTGTGAAGAAACCCTTGGTGCGCTGGGTGAGAGTTAAACGGACCCGAGTTCCCAAAGGTTGGATTCAAGGTCCTCAAGAAGTCAGCATGGATTTTGACTACGCACTTCTAGAGCTGCGTTGGCCTCACCGGCGTCCCTTCATGCGGCTGGCTGTCGCACCAACCTCAGACAATTTGGCTGGTAAACGCATCCACTTCTCTGGATTTGACAGTGACCGGCCCGGGGAACTGGTGTACCGCTTCTGTCCAGTGGAGGATGAGTCCAATGATTTGATCTACCAGCACTGTGACGCCCGCCCAGGTGCGAGCGGCTCTGGTGTTTACGGACGTGTGTGGGATGATGCTTTAGAGCGCTGGGAGCGCAAGGTCATCGGGATCTTCTCGGGCCACCAGTGGCTGGAAATCAATGGAGAGAATCGTGACTACAACGTGGCTGTTCGCTTCACTCCTCTGAAGTTTGCTCAGATCTGTTACTGGGTTCATGGAAATAAAGTGGACTGCAATCAGGACTGAAAACATGACACAGAAGAATGGGACAATATAAAATCATGGACAAAATATGACATGCCTGATTTTGGAACCTGCACTTTACAGTCATTTACGGGTGTGGCTACTGAACCTGAGACGAAAGAAGGTCCATGGCTGGTAGATCGCTACCCACAGGCTTTGATCACTCACATGGGTTGAGCTGGAACTTTATTTAACCACTACCTTTAGTTTTTGCTCGCTATACTGCCGACGTTACACATAGCTTTAGACTCTGAGGTCGACAACACCAGTAGATTCATCATGTCAAGTGTTTAATCTCACTTATGTGATTCTCTCCACAGCCTTGCTTTGTTCAGATTCCACATTACAGAAGCTTTAAAGGGTGGCTCATTGCGATTTCACTTTTTTAACTTTAGTTAGTGTGTAATGTTGCTGTTAGAGCATAAACAACATCTGCAAAGTTACGACGCTCAAAGTTCAATGCAAAGGGAGATATTTTCTTTTAAAGAATTCTGTTTAAGGACTACAACAAACGGCTGGTACGGACTACAACGAGCTTCTTCCCGGGTTGGTGACATCACTAACCTTAAAATTTGCATAAAGTTCTGCCCTTGAGAACACACAACAAAGGAATGAGGCCATGTTATTGCAATACAGTACAACACAAATGCAATAGCATGTCATAAATGACATGACAAATTGTAACCGTAATTAAACTAAACTATACCTGTTCTATCTTCATGCAGCATATATTCTCAGGCTCTGTAGGCATCTTACAACAGTTCCCACGCGAGCGATTTATAGATGATCATGACAGAATATGCTAATCAATGACTTTAAGATAGTTAACTCCACATCAGCTACATAAATTCATCAACTAACCGTTCAGAAACGTCCTGTTGCATTCTACATGTTGTCACTTCTTCTTGAGTCTTTCTCCATCATTGTCTGACTCCGGTTTGAACATAAAAGCCTGAACAGTTTCTGACATTTTCAGTGAGTCTGCATGAGGTAATTGGCACTGCTAACATGAGCTTTTGAAACTCCGCCCTCTTTTTAGGAGCAGCAGCTCATTTGCATTTAAAGGGACACACACAAAAACGCAAAAAAGGAAAGAAAAAGTTTTTGCTCACCCTCAAAAAGTGACAAATTTAACATGCTATAAAAAATGATCTGTGGGGTATTTTGAGCTAAAACGTCACATACACACTCTGGGTACATTAGAGACTTTATTTTACATCTTGTAAAAGTGGCATTATACCACCCCTTTAAACTGTTGTTTGCACTTTTAGAAACTAGAATTGGGATGGGGGTTTTATCCTCATGTCATCCCTTGGGATTTGTGTAACGTTAGATTAACATACACAGTTTATTTGGTGACTAAAAGTAGAGGCAAATGGGCTATGCTTTCTTCATTTTCATTCCTGAACATCTGTTTGGTCTGTTGAGCATACTACTTTTATTTTTTCTGAACTATGATTAGCGCAATAAGATAAAATCAATGACTTGAGATGTAGTATGTGTTGTTAAATTGAGAGAGTTAATAGAACAGAGTATTAAGGTATAAATATTTAAAGCATAGATTAAAAATCCTTAGTTTATGTTACTGCATACATCTGGATCTGTTACCCATGAATACAATTCACTCTTCTACAGTTACATACTCTTTTCCAAGATAGACGAAGACCTCAAACTGGTAACATGACAGAGCCTGTTTGTAAATAATTTTACTTATTCTTTTATGTTGGATTAATATAAAGACTGAAGATTAACTAAGAGAAAGGTTGTGGGGTAAAATGTTGATAATTCTATTTTTAAAAAGCTTTTATTTTAATAAACTAAAATATGTCTCTTGTTTTTGCTGTCTTTTCATTGCAAATTTCCTGAAGAAGTGGTAATATTAGCAGATACGATTCAGTGTTGTATATTTCAAGTATGATATAAAAAAAAAAAAAAGATATAATTTTGGGGGCTGTATGTAAAATGTGACACTGATACCCTCTGGTGGTAAGAAAAGGAAAACGTAAAAAAAAAATTGTGCCAGAAACCACTGGCAAACCATTGCAGTTCCACTAACTTTTTTTGTATTGTTTATATTTCATATAGAATATGCGAAATCAGTGTTGTAGTAGGTACTAATAGCTTGTTGATTAATTCATAATTGCAAAAATACTGGAATACGCTAGGAAAAGTGCAGAGACGATTGTAGTTCAGCGCAGGTACATTTTTCCAGTAGGGTTTTGAAATGAATCTCTACTGCCCTCCACTGGTTGACGTGTATATCTTTCATTCATTGAGTCTTTCACAACATGGCTGAACAGTAAGTCCTCACGGTTCGGTCAGTCAGGAACGATTATACTGACGTGAATACATTATTCAACAGTATTGCAGTAGCTCAGGGATTTAATATAGCACAAATTGTCCAGAAAGCTATATTTTAAAGAACAGACGGTAGTTTAGCACACTACACACAAGTGAAGTCACTTCAAATTGTTCACAGAAATCCCTGTGGTATTTTTAGTGAAATAAATGTTGTAATACATGTTTATTAGTATGTTGTCAATTATTGATACCCATCCTCAGGCTGTTTCTTATTAGCAATAGCTTCATCCTCAGGTTGACTACCACAATTACCCTATACATGCCAGATATGTATATATGAATGCAATTTATTTTTTTTTCGTCTATTGACCCTACATAGATCTGTACATTTACATGGTATCTATTCTTTTAAGTGCCAAAAATGGCAGGAGGAAGATATTGGGCATTAATTTGATACAATACCACTGCCATATCTCAAAAAGAGAGCTTTAACACATTAGCCTAAGGAATGGATTTGATTGCTTTAATGGAATTGCATTTTTATTGATTGTATCTAATGTAGTTGACATGCCATCATCTTCAAATACTGATTGTTTGTACAAGATGGATTTGCAATCATAGCAGTTTCAATATAAACAGCCATTTTAATTATCTTGTAGTCTACATTATTAAATGCCACCCATCAAATCCATAGGGAGGATGATAAAGCAATCAGAGTCTTTGTTTGGATCCATTTTTAAACTTTATGAATTTTGCAACCATCACATATATCAGTGCATAAACCATGCTGAACACTGATAAAACAGCAACAAATGCAGAATATCAACACACAAATGTAAGCAAACATCTATGAACCAATATAAGAGATCAGCTCAAGAGGATTGAGAAATTAGATTCACCTTGGGGTGCAAAAACAAGAAAACAAAGCCAGCCTCCACACAGATTTTCCAAACATGAAGAAACAAACCAGTTATAACAGCAGAGTTGTTTAGTGCTTTTTTATTAGAGATAAGGAGACGATACAAAACATCCACTGACCAATATCAATCAAAGCTCTGTACACAGGCTGCCCAAATATAATCGCTCCTCATCTAAACCTCATACGTGTCCATCAATCCATTCAATCCAATTCATAAACAGACCGCTCATCCACTAGGTCCCAGATTTTACAGGTAGAAGGAATGTGTACAATTTCTTGACACCGGTGCCATGGTTTTGAATTACATTTGGAAATATTTAAATCAGATGGAATGATTAAATTATTAAAACAATGTGTGAGCTCAAAATAAAACAAAAGGGGGGGGGAAGGGGAGTAAACTGTTCCCAGAATGGTCCAATAACGGTGTGTGATTTTGGAATACATTTTGTACTATACCTAGTCTCAACACACATACTTAGAAAAACTTAACTAGACGTTTGGCAAAAAAAAAAATCTAAATCTTAAACAGTATGTTGTATAGCTGAATTGCAACAGCTGCTGTCTCACTCTTTCCTTTCAACAATCCAATGGAACCCAGAAAGAACGAAAACCTGCCAGTACACATTTACAGTTATATTACTTTGTTTTTATAATCATCATCCTTCATTTTTGTTTTTTAAGATCTTTTTTTTTTTCTCTTTTATGTTTTTGTTCTTGTTCATTGTATGTGTGAACTGGAATGACAGCCTACATCTTTCATGTGTGGAATTTGGAAACTGTCACTTTTGCCCAACCCTCCCCACCCACATTAACCCNATTAACCCACCCCGTGGCCCCACAAACAGTTGTGCTGGCCCACCTGCCCCACCCATGTTGGAATGAACGGCTAACCCCTGAAATGTGTCAGCCTCAATCGAGAGGTTGCCCCTCAAGAGTTATCACTGATGAACCCCCAAGCTTCTCAGCAAGGGTCTTTCGGTCCTTGATATCTTCCAGACCGTTCACTTGCCACTCATGCTTGATACCTGTGAAACAAGACAGAGCAAAAATGCTACAGATCTCACATTTACATTTTTTTTTATATCATATAGTTAAATTATAGCAATCAACATAATTGAATGTCTAATTTATATTTAAATATATAATTTGCTAAACTTATAAATTATGCATGCAACATTATTATATAATTTTTTTTTAATGGTTTAAATTATACTTCATTTAAATCAATTATAAATGAAAAGCATTTTATTTATTTATTTGATAAATGTACATCTCTATTTTGTTTTCTTTTTTGATAGACAGCATTACCTGTGAACTTCTTCTTGATGGCATCCTTAGAACTGGCGTAGATCATCTTGCTTTTAAGAGGGGCGCTCTCTGGGGCCCTGGACAACACAACAAGAGATCAGATCATCTGTTTCACACAAGTCTATATCAGTAGCGTCCAATCCTGTTACTGGAGATCTATCTTCCGGCAAAAGTTCAGCTTCAACCTGAATCAAACACACCCGAACCAGCTAATGAAGATCTTCAGGAGCACTTGATATTTACAGACAGGCCTGGAACTGAACTCTGCAGGAAGGCAGATCTCCAGGACCAGGAACCCCTGGTTTAAATGAAGAAGTACACTCACAGACTCTCAAAGACTCACCAGAAAATGAAAACCAGGTCCTCTTTCTTGGTTTCTTTAGTCTCATATGTGGCATCATAGAGAGCGTAGCGACAGTCATTGGGAGGAAGCATCTTGACAAACTTAGTGAAGGGATCTCCTTCGTCTCCCTGCAGGATCTCATTGCCCTCCTCCATTATGATATGCTTCTTATCCTCACTCAGGCAGAAAAGAACAGCCTTCTTCCTCCTCTTCCTCTCCTCCTCGTTGGGTTGAGCCTTGCGGACCTTCATGTCGTTGAAGATGGTCAACACATTC
This sequence comes from Anabarilius grahami, assembly GCA_003731715.1. NCBI lineage: Eukaryota > Metazoa > Chordata > Actinopteri > Cypriniformes > Xenocyprididae > Anabarilius > Anabarilius grahami. The sequence continues at coordinate 9,494,004 of RJVU01062584.1, read as the reverse complement.
TCGTCCACTGTAACTCCGGAGGCCTGCGGGCACACAAACACACACAGGATAAGGTCACATCATGGAGGCTCCCTTTGAATAGAGGGAAGTGAGTGAGATGATGTGCAAGGATACATGAATGTGTGCAAAGTTAGAATAAGTGAATGAATGGGATTTTGCAACAAACAGTCTTGTCTAATCTAGTTAGACAGGCAGCCCTTTTAACAAAACTGGATACTCAGACCTCATTTGGCTGAATCCAAACTACTGGGACGGCAGGTTTTGCAGTGACTAAACAAAAAAAACCTGACATGGGAGAAACAGGACCGCACACTTCAAGGGCAGTGGAATGAGAGTCATAGCAAAATAAATTAATATTCTGGGTGAAAATTAAACATTGCAAGGATTTGGTTTCCGCTCCCAGAAAAAAAATAAAATAGCAAGTCAAAGAGAAAAAAAAAAAGAGGCTAGTTTGAACAAGGCACCATTCTTTCCTGGTCACACGACTTCTCAGATTTTATCCAACACATTTGAACAGAGGGAAGGTTGGGCACTTCCTCAAAAGAGCTGATGAAATTTATACTAAGGGTCTGATTTAAAGCAAAACCATTGAATGCGTTTAAAATTGGCTGTAGAGATAAGAGAGATCCATGTCATACAAATCTGGTGTACAGCTTTAAAAAAATAAATAAAATCACAAAACAATGATTCTTCTGTTAGAAATCAAAATGGCCTCAGTCACACCAGTCTCATGAACATACTCAAGTCCTCTGATTTCCATTAGTGACTAACGCTGCATTGCCATAACCGAACATTCAACCTTTGGCTTCTGAAAAGCATATTAGGTGGACACACGGAGCCTTGCGGGGTACAAGTTCGAGTGGCCTACTTACAGGAAACATACCTCTAAAGGGTGGAACCGGGTTTGCTTAAGGTGTGAATGACAGGAAGGCATTAAGATGCCTCATTACATAACATGATCACAAATGAAAAAAGAAAATGGAGCATTAAAAGGCCCAAAGGAGAATCAGGATTCCCACACCTTTTGACCAATGCATCACCACGACTTTCAGTCTTATAAGGATTTTCCATGATTGTGGGATCCTTTTTTGTATGAAGAGACCTTTCAGATAATACATAGACTACAAATATTCAAGACAAAACTTAATTTTTTTTATTTTAGCTGTTTGTTTTGAATGCGTAAACGCAGGATTCTAGATATTCCGCAAACATTAAATTCGCGACATCATCTAAAGTCATAAAATAGAGCGCAAAAGTCCAAAGTTTAAGTACAAGGACAATAAAGCTGCTGGTAAATCATCGACGTTCACTGAAGAAGTGAAACCCAGAGTTAAAAACGAGTAAGCTCAGTGATACAGGAAATGTGACGTCCACCTCAAATGAAAAGAAAGCTTATACGTTTAAAAGGTGTCCAACGCGTCGTCACGTGCCCCTCACATAAACAGGTTTTGATGTCGTCTGTGGCCTATGACGTCGTATATAGTCCTGGCGACGAGAATACCGAAACTGTTCGCACCGGAACCGGCATTTCCTTCAGCCTACACGCGGCGCGAGCGCAATTTCACAAGTATTTTTTTTGTATCTACAGAAAGAGGTCGACGAATGCAGCAGCAGCTGCTGCTTAAATAATAATAATAATAATAATAATAAAGCATCTTCCACGTCATAGACAAAGAAACGTCACGTGCTTAAAGACAAAATGCAGATAAAACGAACAGGAATTATGAAAAATAAAAAACGCGTCGAGCAAAGATAAAACGCTACGTCCAACCAGGAAGAGTGCAGTCGTGCACACGTTGCCAAACGCACAAGTAACGGTTTTAAAACTTGGCTTCCTTCTTATGATAATATTTCACATGAAATAGAGCTACAATCGACCTCAAACGCGTTTCTAGTCGAGGTATCTTTTTTATGCTCAAAAAAAAATAAACCAACACCATCTGTGCATCAAGAATTAGGGTGGGGCCACGAATGCAGTGCTCGTGCAAGTGCTCCAAATATCCGCAAAATTAAAGCGTACTGAAGGCGAAAAGCGTAGTATAAACACGAGAGGATTCGACCTTAAAAGGGAGTAATCTGCGTTTTTACACACGCCCGCAGCCGCTCTGGTGCGGCAAATGTGGCCGTGTTCAGACAAAGGACAGACTCAAGAAAGCGCGTCACCTGGCAAGCGAAAAACGCAGTTAAACACACACGACGCCAGCGGATATTGGTTTATTCACATTCTCTCCGATTTCGCCGTGCGATGTAATAGCGTGAGCAGCGAGGGGGCCTGGAGGTAGTGTGTGGCGAAAAGCAGTGAGGCCTTTCCTGGGCCTCGACTCACGGAAATAAAGGAAGCTGAGCGGGGAAATGGCGCCAGTAGTTTTTGGATCTCATTTTTGCCAATCTCATCGCATCCGAGTGTCTGAAGGCCACGCGCAGTCAAACCATCGAGAGCCGCGAGATTAACTGTGTATATAAATAAGAGAATGCTGCAACAAGAGCCAACGAAATGAGTTTTTATAACAATTTATGGCAAACATAGCCTGCAGCTATACGTTAGGCGGCGGAGGCGTTGACAGATTTAATTCACATATTAGTCATTCATACTAAAATAAAAACACACAGCCCAGTCATTAAACTCTCCAAACATACTGCGAATAGCTGTACATTTGATCATTATTATTTAAATGTAGACATACCATGGTTGCGTATCTGTGCTAGTCGGCGTCTGGATGGGAATTGAATGAGCTGTGATGCAGTCCTTCGGTCTCGCACACTTGATACAACACTCGGGCGCGCCCTTTTGCGCGTGGCCGCACAGCAGATGGGAGCGAGCTTCCATGTCACGCGCTTATTGAGGTGTTATGGGAGATGTAGTTTTGGACTCTACGCAAACGGTCGTGGGCATATTAAAATATATTCACTGTTGTCAGTAGTACGTTGGCACAAATATATTGTTTAAAAGCGTAAAAGTTGTAATTTTTACAATTTTTTTTTTTAATTCATAGTTATATTTTACAACATAAAATATATAGCAATTTTAACATTACTTTCAACACACTTATATACATATATATATAAATTACATATATAAACGTATATATGTATTTTTATCATTTAATTCAACTAATAATATGAAATTAATATTAACACGACTTTTTAATTAATTACTATATTTAAATGCAAAATCAACATATTTAACATTTAAATAGCTTTGGGAAATTATTGTAATGGGGCTTTTTCTACCCTATGGTAACGTGACGTCGAAAGCGCGGTTATGCTACTAATGCTGCACTGAAAACACATACTACACCGATTGCAATATTCGTTAGTGGCACGTAGGGCACGCTGCTGTCTGAGCGTAACCCTTTGTGTTTGTCTCTGCCCCTTTTTAAGGTTCGCTTAACTCGCTTCCAAATAAGGAAGCAAATGGTGACAGTCGTGAGCGCGCTTCAGCCAAAGCCCGTGCACATCAGGCGGCTCGCGACTCCGATCGCCATATAAGGAAACAAGGACATTTCATTTCTATAGAAAAAAATTCACACAGCACGCGCTAGAGGGAGCGATGTACAGCAGCAAAGAATGAAGCTGCAATGAGGGAAGAACATATCCCGCTGACAGAATAGCCTTTGTTATCTACAAATTGCTACGTATGAATTAATGGTTCCTGATCCATTTACTCGCTTTTGTTCATTAGAACACTAATGCAGACGAACGGTCAAAACGTGTCCATGAATGCTTACGGTCCTCACTGAAATGTTCTCAATGCTGACACCTAGTGTACAAAAGGTGACATTCCGGCCTCTAACTGTATACAAAGAAGACCCATGAGTGCATTGCATGCTTATATCTTTATTTTGGGGGTTTATATATGTAAAGTGTATGTAACAGTAAAAATGATATACAGGGACAGAGTATGATCCCTGGTAGATCAGTTTAGGCAGGTCCGCTCGATTTAAAACGAGAAGAGCTCACAGGACACATTCAAAAAGAACAAATGCACACATTACAGACATGCCTTGGGGGGCATACAAATATTGTTATTGTCTGTAAAAATCTGGAAAAAAAATGCTTTGAGGTACTATCATATGCCTAAAACAACCTGATTTTTCCAGGTATACTCTTTCCCCACTACGTCATACATGAAATAAGAGGAATGTCATATGACAAAAATGAAAATAGAAAGAAATAAATCGCAACAGTGCTCAGACCACTACAAAAACAGAATCAAGGTGTTTACTAATATGATATGCAAATATGAACCTGATTACAGAAATGTCCACAATGACTCAAGACACTTTCAAATAGTTATTGACTTTTCTATCAATACTTTCAGTCCAACTTAATGAAAGTGTCAGGATGGTTTTGAACACCCAACAACATGCCAGCAGTTAAAAAGGGGTGTACAGGACCAATCCAGCACTCAAGAACATTGGAACGGAATAAAATATATGTTTGTTACCCCGATGAAACCCAATACAAGTGAAACAACTTATTGACAGGATTTCCCATAGAAATCATACATGGGTGTATACAAGATGGAATGCATAGAAGGCCACAATTTGGTACAGAGAGATCATAAAACAAAGCTTTTGCAAAGGTCATATAATATAGTGTACTTACACTTTTAATACTAAACATCATATCAAGCTTAAGCCTTAATGAAGTAAATGGCAGTTCATGTGCAAAGGTATTCCTGGCTAAAGAGAACAAACCAATAACATGTCTACAGAGTGCAATGCAAGTGCAATCCAAAAGTTACACGACCCTGACTTGCTATGGAGGATGTCTTTGGCTGTACTGGAATGAACAACTGTAAACGTATCAATGCAGCTCTGTGGAGAGTTTAGCCCTTGTGCTAAATCCATACCTGTCCCTGAAAGACTGCTGGTTTGTGATATTTGGTTTATATTCATATTTGTGTTGATCTTTAAAAATCTGGTTTAAGACATCTTGAAAAAAATCAGTCAACCTGCATTAGAAGTAGAAATTTAAGTGCTATGTTTGGAGGTGTGCAATATTTGGTATCATATTATTGGTCGCGTCTGTGCAGTTTACATCTGGTTCTGGCATCTTCGGTTTGACTGTGAGGCTATCTTGTCTTCTTCTGTTGTGCAGCCACCTGACCCTGGGCTCTTGTCTTGTTTAACACATCTGTGGCCTGGAGAAAAAAAAAGAAGAAAAAAAAAAAACAATTAAAAATTTTTAACCCTTAAGGACAGTATTCAATATTTTTATGTAAAAATACATTCCTCTAACTCAGATTATTGTTCATCGACTAATATTAGTATGCCATTCATGGGTTTTATCTCCCTCTAAAGTGTAAACATTAAGCCTCCCAGGCACCATATAAACATTGAGAGCAGTCTGCTCAGATCTGTCAATCTCTTTCCAGCTCAACCTATAGCGAGAGTTAGGGGCGTGGCTTCTGTAGCAGGCATTTTTCGCTGCATTTAGACCTTTAAAGATTAAACGGGTCATAAAATAATCAAAGCAAAAGGGGAATTATGATGCTACGTGTTACTACGGACTCTTAAAGTGTTAGTTCACCCAAAAATGAAAATTCTGTCATTAATTACTCGCCCTCATGTCGTTCCACACCCGTAGGACCTTCGTTCATCTTCGGAACACAAATTAAGATATTTTTGATAAAATCCAATGGCTCAGTGAGGCCTGCATTGACAGCAAGTTAATTTACACTTTCAAACGCCCAGAAAGCTACTAAAGACGTATTTAAAACAGTTCATGTGACTACAGTGTTTAAACCTTAATGTTATGAAGCGACAAGAATACTTTGTGCAGCAAAAAAACAAAACAAATGAACAACTTTATTCCACAATATCTAGTGATGGACGATTTCAAAACACTGCTTCATGAAGCTTCGAAGATTTACGAATCTTTTGTTTCGAATCAGTGGTTCGGAGTGCCAAAATCATGTGATTTCAGTAAACGAGGCTTCGTTACGTCATAAGTGTTTCAAAATTTCAATGGTTCATGTGACTTTGGCAGTTTGATTCACGCTCTGAAACACTGATTTGAAACAAAAGATTTGTAAAGCATTGAAGCTTCATGAAGCAGTGTTTTGAAATCGCCCATCACTAGATATTGTTGAATAAAGTCGTTATTTTGTTTTTTTGGCACACAAAAAGTATTCTCGTCACTTCATAACATGAAGGTTGAACCACTGTAGTCACATGAACTGTTTTAAATATGTCTTTAGTACCTTTCAGGGTGTTTAAAAATGTAAATTAACTTGCTGTCAATGGAGGCCTCACTGAGCCATCGGACTTTATCAAAAGCATCTTAATTTGTGTTCCGAAGATGAACAAAGGTCTTACAGGTGTGGAATGACATGAGGGTGAGTAATTAATGACCAAATTTTAATTTTTTGGTGAACTAACCCTTTAAGACAAATGTAACAGTATATAATGTGTATTTAGATATGTCCAGTGCAGAAAGCCTCAAACAGTTGAGGCGTGTCATGTCAAAAAATGTGCCCGGTGCAGATATGTTGGATGGGTTTATTATAAGTGAGATGCTAATGTTTGCTCTAAACAGAGTGTTATTTGCCTACTTAATTGCTTACTCATGACACATAGCAACACAGCTAAAAGTATTCCTTATATTTTGGATCTTTTATTGAATGTAGCTACTTTTACCTGTTCAGACATGCCTTCATGTTTGAGTTGGGGGAGGTGCAATGCGTAAAAGGGGGCATTTGCAAGGTTGTTTAAAAATATGCTTCATTTTTGTAATTCTGATAGATACCACCAGTGTCAAAGAAACTTCATACTTCACCCTTAAATAAAAATATTTATTAAATATATTTACCTGTTCTAGTATTACTCCAGCAGCTTGGTCTATGGCTGTGCCTACTTCTCTGTACTGGCCAGAGTACCGGATAAAGGCCCAGGTCAGCATAGCCATCATGGCTAGACCAACTACACAGTCACATGCAAAGGAAATAGTTTCCAGGCCAACGAAGAGCAAAATTCCTGACAGCACATACAGGAGGCAGACCAGAACAAACAGCACTGCAGGTGTCCGGAAAGCACTGAAAACATTCTTGGACTGAAAAGAAAGAAAACATGTACAAACAGAAAATGAAATCCCTGAAATATATACTTTTTTTTTTCCTTTCGATGCTTTTTCACGGTGCCGTTACCTCATTGTGCTTTCTGAAAGACTCCCACAGCTCTGTCAGCTCTGTTTCCAACTGTTCCTGGTAACGGTGACAGAAATCCCGCCCACCCATCTTCTTAGTGCTGGAGAAGAGATGAAGGGCCTCCTGCAGGATGAAGCGGTGCTTTTCCTCCAGTGAATCAGGAGCCACATAAGGCAGATCTCCACCACATACCTAACAGTGAGAGGGAATTTATGAAAAAGAAATAAAGAGGACATTATAGGTTTATTAAGGTTAAATGGATTATGTTTGGAAACCACATGCCAATGCAAATGTCAATAGTTTGCACCAGAGAAAGTGTATCTGTGAATTGCTCCGAGCCTTAACCAAGTGAAACAATAAAAGTGACAAGCAGTGAGCAGTGACAACAATTTGTCTGTCTCTTGTTTAGTATTTAAAGGGTTAGTTCTACCCAAAATTAAAATTCTGTCATTAATTACTCACCCTCATGTCGTTCTAAACCCATAAGATTTACGTTCATCTTTGGAACACAAATGAAGATCTTTTTGATGAAATCTGAGAACTTTCTGACCCTCCATAGACAGCTAGGCAACTATTACTTTGATGCTTCAAAAAGTTCATAAAGAGATCGTAAAACTAATCCATATTGATTGAGCGGTTTAGTCCAAATTTTCTGAAGAGACAAAATCACTTTTTATGATGAACAGACTGAATTTAGGCTTTTATTCACATATAAACATTGCTCAGTGAACATAAACAGAAGCTCAACCGAACGTGAATGATGCACGAGATCAAACCTCTTCCGCAAGCTTAAACATGCTGCGAAACACACAAGAATGAACCTCATTGGTTACGCAGCACGTTTGAGCTTCTGGAAGATGTTTGATCTCATGCATCATTAACGTTCGGTTGAGCTTCCGTTTATATTCACTGATCAATGCTTATATGTGAATAAAAGCCTAAATTAAATCTGTTCATCATAAAGCAATCAAGTCTCGTCAGAAAATTCATATGGATTAGTTTTCCGATCTCTTTATGAACTTTTTAAAGCGTCAAAGATTAAGTTGCAAAGGCAGTCTATGGATGGACAGACATCTCTTGGATTTCATCAAAAATATCTTAATTTATGTTCCGAAGATGAACAAAAGTGTAATTAAATGGCAGAATTTTCATTTTGGGGTGAACTAACCATTTAAGACATTTGATTATTTCTCAGAATTTGTAGGAAAACTTCCTGAATCCAAAACATTGATCTTATGCTAATGTGAAAGTTAAAACAAAACATGAATGATTCATGATTTTCAGGGGACAAAACATATTTCAATGATTGCATGTATTAACCGTTCGGGAGGGACTGTACACATAACAAGTGTTTAACACATTCCAGGTAACATACCTTCTCCATATTCTTGTAGTACTGGTCTTTAGCTGACGCCACCGCCGCAAGGTTATTGGCTTCTGCTGTAGCCTGAATGAGTCAAAACATTACATCAAAACCATGAAATCTTGTAATAACGCAATACCAAACCAATACCAAACATTCGTAAAACTGTATTATGTTACCTCTAGCATGGATTTGGGGTGTGGAAGGTCTTCTCCCTGATATATCTTAATATATGCCTAACAAATTAGAAACAAAACACATTAAAAATCCTGTTCAAACAATAAGGACCAATATGTTCATAAGCTAGTTGTGTTCTCACTTTGAAGTACTCCAGCAGGCCTCTGCAGGTCACCTTATTCCCATTGATCTCTTTCACAGCCAGCTCGTCAGTCTTGAGCAGGTTGGGAATGAGTTCACGCAACTGTTCTTTAAACTCTGGAGCCACATCTAAGAATCAATGATGGAGTGATTGTTTGAGAGAGTTAGAACATGTAAAAACATAAAAATAACATAAAAATGGCAGTATAAAATGAGGAACTGAAAATGCAGACGAAACCCACACAATGAGATACACAGATATCAGATAGTGTTGATACACTTTACTATGGTTTGGGGTCAGTAAGATTTTTCTGACTTTTAATTTGGCAAGGGTGCATTAAATTGATCAAAAGTGACAGTAAAGACATTTTTGTTACAAAAGATTTATATTTAAAATAAAGCTGTTCTTTTGAACTTTCTATTAATCAAAGAATCCTGAACAAAATGTATTACAGGTTCCACAAAAATATTAAGCAGTGCAACTTTTTTTTATGGAAAATTACTTTAAATTGTAATATTTCACAATTTTACTGTTTTTCTGCATTTTTATCAAATAAATGTAGCCTTGGTAGGCATAAGACATCAAAGCATTAAAAAAAATATCTTACCGACCGCAAACTTTTGAATGGTAGTTTATGTAATTTGTGTGTGGAAATTAGGGATAGGTGCAGAATTAGGGATAGGTCATTTTGCCCAAACAGATAAATCAACCAAGTTGGGGGTCCGTCACCCAACTTTTAAATTGTGGGAGTATGTTGCATCCCACCACACTGTATTTTTTTTTAACCATTTCTAATAATTTGTCAAGCAAATCTAATCACAAAGTACTATGAAAACATACTGTAACCAATCACAAAACTGGTGTAAATGTGTTTCGAAAAACAATTAATTATTGTGCTTTCAAGTTGAATATTTGCTGGCAGTATCAAATGCTCCGGTACTTGTATCCATCTCTAGGTAAAGGGTGTAGTGTGAGTAGTTAATCATGAATGAAGTGTAATACCACACAGCTGTCCCTTGAAAGCAGGGCTTGTTGCCACCTTCAGGCCAGGGTGTGGTAAGAGAAAACAGGAAATGGAGGTGAAACAGGAGTGAATGTGCTCTCTCACTGTCTGAAGCTCCTCATGCTGAGACGGCTTCACCTGAACGCCACCACACAAACACACAAGAGAAGTATCACTGCAGACAAACACACAGCTGAACATACAGAGTACCTTAAGTCATTCTTAGTCACATACTTGCAGACGTTTGTCCAAGAAATCGCTTCCTCCTTTAAACCCATATTTGTACTCATACGGGAAACTCCAGTCTCTGACCAGGAACATAAGAGACTGTGGGCAAGAAAAGAGTTGTAAACATTAAAGTTCTCTTTACTACACAGACACGCAGACATGTTTGTCTAGATGCTATCTGAAAACCAGCGGTTTCAAGTTATTCATCTGTCCTGAACTCTCAAGACTATGTTGTCCTTGTTTTTATTTTAATGCAGTAATTTTGCACAGTACTACCACTGTAGAATCTTAATATGGATATACACTGCTCAAAAAAATTAAAGGAACAGAGAATAGCATCAAGTCAGTTAAACTCCTGGGATATTGATCTGGTCAGTTACAGTTGTGTTCAAAATTATTCAACCCCCACTGAAATTGATTGTTTTGGTCGGTTTGACATTGATTTTGATCATTCAGTCATCCTGCTTACAATTAAATCAAAGAGGCACGTGTAGGTCAGACAAATATAACATAACATTTATAATGAAATAACCACAAATGTCTTTTCTGAGCTCACATCATTATCAGTTTTGTTCAACCCCCAAGTGACATTCAATCTTAGTACTTAGTACAACATCCTTTTACAGTTATAACAGCTTTTAAACGTGAAGCATAGCTTGACACAAGTGTCTTGCAGCGATCTACGGGTATCTTCGCCCATTCATCATGGGCAAAAGCCTCCAGTTCAGTCACATTCTTAGGCTTGCGCACTGCAACTGCTTTCTTTAAGTCCC
>RJVU01062584.1:9458886-9481456 GCA_003731715.1 Anabarilius grahami | reverse complement strand
CACACACACAAAAATAACAGGTGTAATAAAGTTAGCAAAGTAACAAAACACCACAATGTAAAACAAGAAAAAGAAAAAAAACAATTATAATTGAGATATACTGTTTGGTCTGTATGGTACAGTTAAGTAGAGAGATGCATCAGAACAGCTGGGTTGTCGTCCCCCAGCAAGTTGACTGGTGAGGTTGATGCGATTATTTTCTCCTATTTTTTGTTTTAGCTACATTTTAAACAGCAATGCATTAAAAAGGGATGAATTTATAAGAACAACTTCTCGCATAGGGTCTTAGCATGCTGAGAGCTTGTTCCACAAAATCCAAAATAAATCAAGAAATAAATTTCAAAACAATTACAGCTGAACTTAACAGCTTTGGGCAATAAAAGATTATAGATATTTAGCTGATTTTTATTAGTTGAATTGAAGGGAACACAATTTTATCATGTTCTCTAAATGTAAATGTCTAGGGAGAAACACTTGTATTAACACTTGTGCTAGTTGTATTAGCAACTCTGAAAATACATCTTCCAACTTATATCCATTACTTTTTAATTCATTTACAAATGAGCAGCATGAATCGCTCTGCTCCTGAGTCCCAAACACTAGAACAGGGATTGGCAACCTATGGCAGGGAGGGATAATCACTGGCACATGACAATACCTAAAGAGGTGTATTTAATTTAATTAACAGATGTACATTTTGAGGTAATCATTTCTCTTAGTCACAAAGCCTGTTTTATTAAGTTAGGAACTATAAATACTATTAAAGTGTGAGATTTTAACATGCGCCAGTGTGCAGATCTGACAAACACTGCAAAGAATTAGTGTAATTTTAACTGTAAAAACGCTACCAAAAAAAAAAAAAAAACTTAATAGGTTAACAGTAAGTTCCCGTCCTATATACAGGGAAAAACTGTAAAAGATCTAACTGGACATTTCATGTATTTTATTTTATTTTATACCGTAAAATACTGTTAAACGTACAGTTTTTAGAAGTAAAAAAGGCAAATGAAATTATAATTTACAGTGAAACTGTAAACTGACATTCCCAGAATTCCCTATGTGACACTTGAAAGTATTTTGTTTTAATAATAATGTTTCTTAATAGTTTTTATCAGTTTTGCACATTTGGGTTTTATGTTAAATCTTCTATTGTTTAATTGTTTACTAAGTTTTTTTTTTTTTTACACCATGTTAGCATCATGACTATTTACATGGCAAACACAAAGGTCAATATCATAATCCATAAAATGTACATTATTATATAAAACATTTTAGCTAGACATAAGATAGAAAATCTAAAATACATTCGAGTGATACATTTTGAACCTAGTGAAGATGACTTGGTCATGTCTTGATTTGAAGTTATGGAAGACACTGCTTTTTATACTAGGGTTTATTTCATACAGTTTTTTATTTTCGTCCCATTCTTTCTGCCACTTGTTAGTGATGTTAAGATAATTACTGGTCTAAAATTAGAAGGTGGTATTTGATAGTCAGATATTTCCAGGTCAAGCGCTTCTCTGGCAGCCATGTCCACTCTCTCATTACTAGTGAGTCCAATGTGACTTGGAACCCAGCAAAAGATAATATTAAAGTTTTCCTTCTTTAGAAGATCTAATTTAGTGAAAATTTCAACAATTATGGGGTGATCAGTCTTTACGGATTTGAAGAAAAAATCTTGAGTCAGAGGCAATTAAAAAGTTCATTTCTTGACTCTTCTGTTGTTTAATGAATGTTTATTGCTTTATTTAAGTGTTGTGTGTTACCATGATGGTGCTTTGTGTTTGCGTGAATGACTCTGTGCACCTTCTATACTAATATAATTCAGCTTGTGGAAAGGACTTGTGATAAACTTCCTCATGTGGCTTCCACTTTTTATGTTTACATTTTTACTATATTTTTTACAAAATTATTTTGGCAACCACAGCTGCCTGGATTTTTTTTGTAAAAACAGGATTTTTTTTTATTACAGTGAACAGTTCACGCAACCAGAGGTGTGCTTCTGTGATTATTCCTCCGCGTGTCATAAGTTTGCCAACCGCTGCACAAGGATATGAAAATAACCTTTACTGTACCTTTTGATCACACTGCAAAAAAAAAATTCTCAGTATTTTTGGCTTGTTTTCAATTGAAAATGTCAAATGATTCTTAAATCAGGATGCAAACTGACATAAAATATTAATATGAATATTTAATTTTGTTCTTCGTTTAACATTTGCATCTCAAGTAAATGTGTCGATTTAAAAGATGTTTAGATATTTGTATTGGAAAACAGGACAAAAATACTTAGGAAGATTTTCATTTTTTTGCAGTGCATGCAACATTTAATGCCAAGATTTTATGAATTTAATACTTTCTGCTCTGATTTAAGACCCTTTAAGGACTTCATTTGCATATGGATGAATTCATACTTTTTAAGACCATTTTAAGACCCGCAGAAACCCTGCTTTTAATAATTTCTCTGTGGTGTAATAAAAACACCATTTTCCCAATCAAAAATGCAAGACAGTCTCAAGACAAGTCATTTTAGCTTGAGAATTCTGTATTCTTGTCTAGTTGTGACTTCACTTACCTGAAGTTGCTGTAGATCATCTTCCTGAATATTCTGTGACAGATTATAAATCTAGAAGAAAAAAAAGTAATTATATTTGACACATTTCCAGTCTTCTTCTTTCAACTCATTTGTGGCAAAACTGTTAAGATGCATTGTGGAAACCTGGACAGAGCTAGTCATGGTGCTGAGGGCAAAGATAGTGGCACAGTCTTTCACTGTGGACTGAGAATCAAACGCTCCTTGTGTGTCCATTAAAAGCACTGCAACCTACAGAGAAAAACAAAATGCTCCATTTTAGTACTACAGTTCTCCAAACTCAGGAGAGCAAGTGACCAGAAGTGACAAGTGATTCAAGAATCAACGTTTTTTTAAAAACACATTAAGCCAGAATCACTTACGACGATAAAATCTTAAAAAGGAAATGAGCACAAACTTACTATGAATCTGACATCAGCACTTGTGCAAGTTCAGATTGCTTACTGGACATAAACAACTAGATAAGATTTCAGACAGTAATACATTTCATAATGCAACTGTCATAATGAATTTCTAGGGAACTGAAACTCATTAAAACTAGCCATTTAGTTCTTCATTCAGTCTCCATTCACACCACATATCTCAAACATACATGACCGCTAGTGACAGGAATTGTAGGGAATTCAGTATCTCTGAAAATAATTGATCCAACTATTTTTGGTAATATTAATAATAGTTCTATTTATTATAACAAAATTCTAAAGTTCCTAACAAGCCTATTTAACTATTGTCAAATAAAGAACCAGTTAGCAACACTGATCTCACAAGCATTAAATATAACAAGAAACCAGAGCAATATTGATTTATTTTGAGGCAGATATGATTCAAAGTAATGACTTGCAGTTCAATAAGTCATTCAGATGTTAATTTAGTAACTGCTCCAGCTGATTCTCTCTGTGAGTGAATTAATCATTTTGACCAATTAATAAAAAAGAACCAGCTTGAAATCATTCAAACATTTACTATGACACGACATGACTTTTTTTCAGACACTTAACCATGCTAAAGTCATTTGGGACTCAAGATCAAAACCAAAAGGTTTGCTGGGGGGACATTTGAATATTAGGAGTATTGCATCAAAAATTGACCAAGTGGATAAACTCCTCACCAACTCAAATCTGGACTTTATTTGTCTATCAGAAACATGGTTAACAAAGACATCCCCACAGGCAGCTTTTAATATTCCAGGCTACAACATATTCAGAAGGGACAGGAAGACTGGAAAAGGTGGCGGATTACTCTTTTATATTAAGGATAATTTACAATGTAAACAGATATATGTACAGGATGAATTGGACATGGAAATTGAATGTATTGCATTAACTATAACTCTGTCACCTCAAATGTCATTTATTTTAGTTGGTATTTATAGGCCACCCTCCGCAGATATAAATTTTTACATTTCTTTTAAGGATATTTTATCCTTAAAAGATAAAACCATAACTTTGGTAAAGAAGTTATTGTAATGGGAGATTTTAACGTGAACTGGACAGATAAAAACTGTAGAAAACGATTAAAAGAAATAACAGGTTTATATAGTTTCACACAGCTAATAAATGGGCCCACTAGAATAACCAAGTCCTCTAAAACACAAATTGACCTTGTATTTTCAAATAAACCAGATAGAATAATTAAATCTTTCAATTTTATTACAGGCATTTCAGATCACAATTTAGTTCTTATTGCTCGAAAGCTAAATAAGAATAGATTCATATTTAGAAAAGGTAAGAAGGAAATTTTCTTTAAAATACCAAAAAAAGATCTGGTCCATTTTGACTTAGAAATGCAAAAGGTAAACTGGAATGATCTGTCTCATAATGATGGCATTAACCAATTTTGCACACAGTTTATAGATACAATCAATAATGTAAAGGATAAGTTCGTTAAAAAGATGTGTAACAAAAACAAAAAGGCACATTTACCCTGGTTGACTGATGAGATTTGGAACTTGATGAAGAGAAGAGACTATTTGCTCAAGAAAGCCTTAAAAACTGGCATTGATACTGATATGCGGCTATTTAAAGACTGTCGGAATAAAGTAGTTAGGCAAGTCAGGAATGCTAAAGCAAACTTCTTTATTGAATTGATTACACAAGCTAAAGGAAACAATCAGTTAGTTTGGAAATGTATAAAAGAGATTACCCGCAAAGAAAAATGTATCAAAAAATATGAAATCAACATTAATCATGTATTAACCCATGAAGAAAATGAAGTAGCTAACACTTTTAATATGTATTTCAGAGATTCTGTACAGGAGCTTGCGGGGGTTTTTGGAAACAGAATAACTGAAATCAGTCCTGTAGATGTGGACAAATCTGTTTTACATTTAAGTGAGGTCTCGGAGCAAGAGGTCCTTAAAATTTTACAAGGACTTAAAAATTCTAAATCACAAGATGCTTATGGGTTAGATTCCTGTATGATTAAAAGGAATGATTTCACCTTATGTGGGCCAATCACACAGTTAATAAACAGATCCATTAAAGAAGCTGTCTTCCCTGACTGTCTAAAAGTGGCAGTTATTACACCTTTGCATAAAGGAGGAGACCAGGCTGAAATTGCGAACTATAGACCAGTTAACATCCTACCTGTAATATCCAAGGTAGTGGAAAAAGTAGTAGCCAAGCAATTAATGGATCATTTAAATTATGGATGTCACCCCCTGAATCCAATGCAATTTGGCTTTCGAAGTAACCATTCAACAGAAACAGCTCTTTGTTATTTTGTTGAACAGCTAAAATGTAGTTTGGATAAAGGGGGGGTAGTAGGAGCCATATTTTTAGATCTTAAAAAGGCGTTTGACACAGTAAATCTGAACATTCTTTTATCAAAATTATCAGCTCATAACATCTCAGAAAAAAACACTACAATGGTTTGATTCATATTTAAAGAATAGAAAACACTGTACACGAATAAAGAGCATAATATCCTCTTTTTTAGACAGCTCGGTGGGGGTGCCTCAAGGGTCCATTTTGGGTCCCCTCTTATTCAGTGTTTATATCAATGATCTACCTGACATATGCCCTGAGGTTAACATCCAATTGTATGCAGATGATGCCGTTATTTATGTACATGTAAAATCAAAACAGAGAGCTGCATCTGTACTCAAAGGTGCTATGGAAAAAATTGTAGATTGGATGGAGCACTCATGCTTGACATTAAACTTTAAAAAAAACTGTCAGCATGTTTTTCTCCATAAGAAACAACTCTCATTCTACATCAGATATCATTATTAATGGAGAAAAGTTGCAAGAAGTAGATTCTGTTAAATATTTAGGTGTTGTTCTGGATAGTACACTGTCATTTAAAAAGCACATTTCAAAAATTGTTAAAACTGTTAAATTTAGTTTAGCTCAGTTCAGATTTACTCGCCATCAAATGAGTACGGATGCAGCCAAGCTTTTTATGCATTCTATGATCTTTTCCCATTTTACTTACTGTATAACAATTTGGGCTCAATCAAACAGCTCAGCTTTACAACCACTTCAAAGTTTGTACAAGCAGGCACTTAAAATATTAGATCAGAAACCGGTATCCTATCATTATTGTAACATTGTTAAGAAATACAAATTGTTAACACTTGAAAAAAATTTTTTCCTGGCTAATGTCAGTTTGGTTTATAAGATTCTACATGACCTGGCACCACCACCTCTTAAAGTGTTTGTGAAATCATGTGATGAGGGCATTCGGTCCACCAGAGCCTCCACCAGAGGAGACTGTAAGGTCAATTTTAGATCAACCAAATTTGGACAGAGCTGCTTCTCGGTCAAAGCTGCAGGAATGTGGAACTCTTTACCTTTAACTGTCAGAGAGTGCAATACTTTGAATAATTTTAAATTTAATATAAAGAAATGGTTGAAGGATAATCAGGTGTGTTGTCATTAGCGCAGACTTGTTGAAGAATCTCTAATGTATCAAATGTAATGTATTTGGACTGTGTGGATTTGATCTGGGGATGGGGCTTTGTTAATGTTGGATGTGTTGTTTGTCTGTTTTTTTAAATTTTGTATATAGGTGATTATGTGATAGGTTGTTTAAATGCACTGTGAACCTGCTGTTACTTTGCTTCTGCCCAGGGACAACAGATGAAAATTAGCTTGTAGCTATCTCTGTCTGTACAATATGTATTGTGCAATGTCCCTGTTAAATAAATAAATACTACTAAACGCAAATCTAAATGCACTGGTGATGCTGCTGAAAGTTTGTTGTTTTGTGCAACCAGCAGTGGACAACAAAGTAGAAGCAGATATTAAATATAGGGATAAAAATAGAAACACCATTTACAAGCATTATTTCTCTCTCAAGGACTGCATGTTTGCAACTCTAATGGACTACAGTGTTCCTTCTGCGTCAGTGGAAGAATGCAGATATTCAAAAATGATTAAATGGGGTTAGTTCACCCAAAAATGAAATTTCTGTCATTAAGTACTCAGCTTCACGTCGTTCCACACCCGTAAGACCCTTGTTTATCTTCGGAGCACAAATTAAGATGTTTTTAATGAAATCCAAGTTTTTTTTTTTTATCTCCCATAGAAAGCAACGAAATTACCACATTCAAGGTCCAGAAAAGTAAAGACATGGTTAAAATAGTCAATGTGACTACAGTGGTTCAACCTTAATGTTATGAAGTGACGAGAATACTTTTTGTGCCCAAAAACAAAACAAAAATAACTTTATTCAACAATTTATTCTCTACCCTGTCAGTCTCCTACGCAGTTGACGCAGTGCAGCGCTTCCATGTTTACGTCCGAACACCGGCTCAGTTTTGGCTGATGCTGTTCACTTGAGCAGCATGACGTGTGCATATCTATAGTCTGTGCTCTGACGTATGGAAGCACTGCACTGTGTCTTCAACGTAAACTGCATAGGAGAATGACAGGGTAGAGAGGAAATTGTTGAATAAAGTCATTATTTATGTTTTGTTTTTGCACACAAAAAGTATTCTCGTCACTTCATAACATTAAGGTTGAACCAATGTAGTTACATTGACTATTTTAACAATGTCTTTACTACTTTTCTGGACCTTGAATGTGGTAATTCTGTCACTTTCTATCGGAGATTTAAAAAAAAAAAAACTCGGATTTCATCCAAAATATCTTAATTTGTGTTCTGAAGATGAACGAAGGTCTTACGGGTTTGGAACGACACAAGGGTGAGTACTTAATGACAGAAATCTCATTTTTGGGTGAACTAACCCTTTAACACAATCATGAAAATCATTAGTTTCTGGTATTTAAAAATGGAAGTAAAACTTTTAACCAGTTCTGAATAAGACTACATGACCGCAGTGCACTGCCTGCTGTTGAGTGCTTGTTACCTCACTTCCATCCTTCTTCCGTACAATGAAAACTTCACTCCATAGCTGGATGCCGGTGGTCTCTGGCTCTGAGCCTCCTCTCCAGGAGAAACCTGTCAGGGGGTCATTGTCCTGCCCAAGCCAATCCTGACCAGGCTGAAGGGGACAAAATAATGAGAGGTGAATATATAGTAGGAACCTGCTCAAGAGCAGCACACCAATGATCTTTCAAAATATTAAATTATGTGCTGCATTACATGATCTGAATATTGAATGCACTGGTTTTCCTTCTGACCTTCTTATACATGTATCGGAGCATGAAATCCAAAAGGAAACTTTTCCCTTTTCGGAAGGCTCCAGCGACAGATACCACCACCACATCCTTATCTCGAACATCGGGCACCAACAGAATTCGACTGAGCGCATCTGTATCCAGGTCAAAGGAGTGATCCTCCTTGTTGACTGTCACAATTTGAACTGGCCCAGGTTCACCCCGCATCCTCTGTCCTATATCACAGGCTTACTGTGGGTAACAATAAAAAAGTTTCAGCTTAATGCCAGCAATATAATAAGGTCACACATTCATATTCTAGTGCATGACAATTTGTTTTGACCTTTAAAGCTAGCTGTTAATATCTGCTTGGAAATATCGCAGAGAGCGTATTAAATGCATTTCTGGGAGGCATTATTAGGACAGTACTGTCCCTGTTGGCTAGCAAGGCAGGGTTTGTTGGGAAACTGCGATGTGGCAAGCCAGTTAAAAGGTTCAAGCATGCTCTTCTACACTGACAGATTCCCCAGCTTGAATGTGACTCATTGTTTCAATCATTCTGACTGCTTTCACTAGTGGGCAAATGTGTACAATCAACACTGCTGTGGAAACATCTTAAGAAATAGGCTAATTCACACACAGCCAATGAGATTTGAATACGGTGGAAGAGTTTGTGCACAAATGTGAAACAACACACCCTGAGGAATTAAAAAACACAGGTGGAACCGATCAAAAGAGGTGTGGAACAGAAAAACCTGCTGAAAAATGTCAGGAATTCCTGCCTGTCTCTTAAAAGAATATGTAATAAGTACAGACAATTATAGTATTGCTTAATGTGCATGTAAGTTAGTACTGCAAGTAGAAACGTGGCAGTTGCCACTAACCAACTTTAGTCAAATATGATAAATGAACATATTAACTTGGTCATGTCAACCATTAAAAGCAACCAGTGTTGCTTCAAAACGTCAAACAATAGTAAATATTTATGAGTAAATCTTAAACATTAGTGCAAGGCACCTCCTCTCCTTGTTCAGACTGGCTGAATTCCAGACCCTTTATGTAATATTTTCCACATATGAACCAGAAATTGTTTACTTGGTGGGATCTTAAAGGATGCATGCATATTATTAGAATATAAAATCAAACTTTCTGATTTTAAACTAGCTATTTACTGTCGCCTCGCCCCAACATTGAGGAGTTTCTAAATCAAACCGACCACATATTTGAGGAACGGACGAAACAGCCTAAGTAAGCTAACGTAAAAGTGTCTTAAGCTATCTTACATATTACCGACTTTAAAAGCAACCAATTAATTCCAGTACCTTATCCTTCGCTTTTCACTGCAGACCTTCCACGGATTCTGTTCAGAACATGAACGTTTCAGCTTTAATAAACACAACTTTGTCCGTCAAAGAACATCCCACCGCGCGTGTTGCAGGGAAATGTAGTTTTCGCTGTAATATATTTGCATACACTCCAACTGTAAACAGGCCACACAAGAACTACAACATCCATGAGGACCCAGAGGAAACTCGCTTGACAAGTGTGGTTTGTTCTTATGGTCCAATCAGAGGACATAAATATTATTGAGCCTAGCCTAATAATTTATGTGCGTAAACCAAAATGTAATCCTCCGTTTTGTTTACAAATTAATTGAATATTATCTCTATGATTATATCATTGTACGCACATTTAGACCTGTTTTACTCGGTATGTCAATACACTTATAATTGTTAGCTCATGCCAACATGAAAATGGTACCAATACTACAAGCAATCATTACAATCCCCCCCCAAAAAAATAAAAAAATAAAAAGTTTTGCCAGACATCTAGGGAGTGTCTTCTAAGTTTTCCACAATGAGTCATACTAGTTTGGCAGTATTCATAGTGCAGCAAGCACCAAACACCACCCATGAACACATCTCATTCACTACATTACACAACAGCTGGTATGCAGAGCTTAACCTAAATCTGTATAGCACATGTTTGTTATTTAACACATTTCTAACATTTCTACAGGGACATTTTACCTGCATTTTCAAACTGATTCTATATCACAAAACTATACAAATTTAAACGTTTATAATTAATTATTCAGTTTTTTTTCTTCTGACTGATGCTATTCGTGGTGTAGCTTCAATTATTAGTTTAAACTACTGGTAGGTCATCTTGAGTAGGTAGGCCAATTTTCACAACATTGGTCTGTTACCCACATTAACAGTGGAGACCACTGCAGACCAACCATTATCTAAAGGTTAAGATGTGTCATTTTCATAAGTTAAGCCATTTGAGGAGTTGTTTCACTCTCCAATGTATTCTAGTTATATCTGTGATCTACTAAGAGCTTGCCAATTAAAACTAAATATCTAATTTCATGGGACAAATCAGGCACAGATTTCATCATATTATTTCAGTACTTTATTGCTAAATGAGATGCACATAAAGAGGATGGGTTCAGAGTGCCATTTAGTGTCAACCTGTTTAACATACTAAACTAAAAATAATAAAATAAACACGTGAATAAAGCAAAAAATGACATGCATCATACTACACAGAAAACTAATCACTACAGAATGCTGTAGCATAATAATAATCAACAAGGGTTAGATATAAATCTTTCCATCTACCCAAACTAACAGCTGGCAGTTTGTCTCAATAATACTTGAATATGTTCATAATTTTAAACAATTTTGAACAATTTGAACAATTCCATACTGTAAAACCTAATTTTCTTTACTACAAAAAAAAAAAAGGACATCAGAACTTTATCCCTCTAATTTGAACCTAGAATACAACAAATCTTTAGGTGAATTTTAATGGGAGGGACTTAATGAACAATGGCATGGAAGTGCATTAAATATTACTTGTCAACCATGACAATAAATATTTTGTTCTTAATGACAGTTCATCATTTTCCAGATGCTTTTTTTCAGCCAAATTTCATGCAATGTACTAATACCAAGGATACCCTCACAGTGCTGTTGTCAGTCGCTACAAATGTCTTTTCAAATCACTACATTATTTGGGATTGCTTGTGTTGCACCTTTTATTACAGTAAGTAAAAGTTCAGGCAGTTATAAAGTGTCAATAGTACATCAAGCCCAGAGTTTTCACAGTGGCCACACCTCCCCATTAACCCTCCTCTCTCAGTGGTTTCCTCCCGCGAGGTCAAGCAGTGACCCTGCAGCTTCCTGAGCTTCTGCATCAAGCTGTAGTATCTCAACTGTCTCCAGGTCCAGCTCTGCATCTCCTGGAAGAACCAGGTACTGATATTGCTGATACTGATAGTAGTGTAACTCAATGTAACCGCTGTCTGCCAATGGATCTTTCTCTGAATCCTCGCCAGCAACCTCTGTAAGTTCCACAGACTCCATGGGGACCAGCTCCTCGTGATCTGGTATCAAAGAGCACGGCAGGTTTGAGGACAGAGAATCTAGATCTGAGGAACAGTGGGAAAGTGGTGGATTTAAGACAATTGTACCATATAGAACAGGTCTGAATTTTGACAGTCACTCTATGGGACTTTACTCTACATAAAACTTTTTTTGCTCGATCGGAACTAAACCAGTGCAGAAAGATTCTCTGGAGTCTGAATATCAAACGTTATCAAAAAAAAGTTGAAATTTCGATTCAGGGTCGCTAAGAGGCGCCAAAATGTTCGAAATGGGCGGAGCCACTTTTACTAAAATGGCTATAACTCTTTTACAAAATGTGATATTTTCACCAAACTTGGTACACGTGTAGGGGCTTAATCTTTGGTCACAGTAAAAAAAATTGCGGTGATTGTACACTTGGTGGCGCTATAACCTGAAAACAACTACAACTACGCAACCGTTAGTCCGATCGACTTGAAAATTGGCATGCAGTGTCTTGGTCCAAGGGGGCATGTTAGTCAATGAGGACATTGGCGTATCTCGAAAAACATGGCCGCCATCGGCCAATGTATTTTGAGCACCTATTAGACAAGGTTAATGGAGGCCGATAGAAAGGAAATTATCGGTGTGGTCCAAACGGGATATATCGCCCTCCGAAGGGCACTTCGGAGTGAAAATATTCATGGCCGCCATATTGAAGGGTCGTTCCAAACCGAAGTGCTTAAAACTAACCACTTCAAAGGGCCCTTCGGAATGAAGGATTTCGAAGGTACAACTGATGAACACTTCGGGCCCCCATGATCCTTTGCACAGGGAAGTTGTTTGACGTCACAGAATGGGTACAGATGGCTCGGAGTTCGATTTTAACTATAAATGTATGTATAGTATTTTTCTATACTACTGTAATATTTATACGAGTTAGATTTGGTACATTATTATGGTCAAAACGACATTGTACTTAAACAAAAATACTTTACAGCTCCCTTAATCAGTCCATTCAAATGTTTAAAATACATAGATACAATAGACAATATGGTGCGATAAACCAAAAAATAATAATAATAAATAAATAAATAAACTAACGCTAATCAAAGGGCACAGCTTACATAATCTACTCCTCCTTGATTGTCTCGTTAATATGACGCAGAAGTGCGTGACAAAAAAATAGTTTTTTTTTACCCCTACACCCTTCATCCCTTCGAAGCTCTCACTCCGGAGGGTAAACCCTTTGAAGGGATTAGGGCATAGGGATGAGCCCTTCCGAATGGAACGCAGGGTCAGTGTGCATGTTCGACTCATGGTCCTAGAGGTCTGTAAGAACTTTGAAAGAAATTGGCCACTAGTTGGCGCTAACGAGTTTTACGGCTCTGTAATCACGTGGTGTTTCACACATACACACAATATTCATATCATTTGATAGATCTAAACATGCTGAACAACTTTGCCTCAAGAACCACTGCTGTCAATCAAATCGTTCATTAAATATTCACGATTATGTAAAAAAACTACTTTTGCAAACTAGTCCTAGGTTTTTTGCTCAATCGTAAAATCAAACAAGTGCAGTACAATTCTCTGGACTCTCTAGATCAATAATTATCAAACAAAAGTTGAACTTTACCCTTTGGATTTCTATAACAGGGTCATTTAGAAAATATATAAAAATATATACTCAAAAGCCAATAAATCCTAAACGAAAACTCAGAACTTCACAAAATTAAGTGAGCACATGCAGCATATGACTCTAAAGAATCATGCCTACTTTTATAGAGATCGGACCATACGTGGCGCTATAACTGTTAAAAAGCTTTAAAAACCACATATTTTCAATGGTAAATTGCCTGTTTTGCCTGAAAATGGTCTGTTCTTTCTATGATTTAAGTGGTTACATGCTTGCTAAATAAAACTTAATATCTTTTTACGCATATGTGCTTATAGGCCTTAAATGCTTGAACTTTTTCTTTCATTTACACACACACAAAAAAAAACACTAACAAATACCAATTACTGTACTGTTCCATTATTATTTAATTAGTAGTATATGGTAAAAGATGTGTGCAAATGAAGAGAGCAATCTGTCCGTTATGTGAGACTTCTTTACTTAAGTGACCCTGTAATAAAACAGCCTGACACAGAGAGGACGGCCATTATGTCAGGGTGGCTATAGGTTGCTAGGGTAATGTCTGGCTGTTACCAAGACAACAGCTCACAAACATACCATTACTGGAGGCTAGCAAACTAAAAAAAGTGCATGTTAGAGAAGCTAGCACCATTTCATACATTACCATTTCAAATTATATTGATCGAACGTGACAGTAAAGGCATTTATAATGTTACAAAATATTTATTTTTCAAATAAATGCTGTTAAACTTTCTATTCATAAAATATCCTTAAATCCTGAAAAATATTATGCCAGCACAACTGTTTTAAACATTGATAATAATAATAAATGTTTCTTGAGCAGTAAATATTAAAATGATTTCTGAAGGATCATGTGACACTGAAGACTTGAGTAATGATGCTGAAAATTCAGCTTTGATCACAGAAATAAATTACATTTTAAAATATATTAAAGTACAAAACTGTTATTTTAAATTGTAATTATATTTCACAATACCACTGTTTTTACTGTATTTTTATCAAATAAATACGATAATATTATAACAGTAATGTAAGTACTTTTAAGAATTATTTTACATGTCTGTTTTATGCTGCTAGATTTAATATATTTTTATAATTAAGCTGTATGTATGATATTATAGGTGTTTTGGTATGTTGTGTTGTATGTGTAATTGATTGTTTCTTGGTATGACGAGATGAGACCAAAGACAAATTTAAAGGGTTAGTTCACCCAAAAATAAAATGTCTGTCATTAATTACTCACCCTCATGTCGTTCCACACCCGTAAGACCTTCGTTCATCTTCAGAACACAAATTAATATATTTTGATGAAATCCGAGAGGTTTTTTTTATCGTCCATTGAAAGCAACGAATGACCACATTCAATGTCCAGGAAAGTAGTAAAAACATGACTACAGTGGTTCAACCCTAATGTTATGAAGCGACGAGAATACTTTTTGTGCGCAAAAACAAAACAAAAATAACGACTTTTTTCAACAAATTCCCCTGTCATTCTGCTATGCTATTTTCGCTTCTGTGTTTACGTCTGAAAGGCGCCTCGGTATAGGCCAATGCTGTTCACGTGAGCAGCACGAGGCGTGCGTGTGATGCTGACACAGGAGCCGGCGTTCGGATGTAAACACGGAAACGCAGCACTGCTCCAACGGTGTAACAGACTGACAGAGCAGAGGAAAAATTGTTGAATAAAGTCATTGTTTATGTGCACAAAAAGTATTCTCGTCGCTTCATAACACTAAGGTTGAACCACTGTAGTCACGTGGACTATTTTAACGATGTTTTTACTACTTTTCTGGATACTGAATGTAGTAATTTCATTGCTTTCAATGAAGGATAAAAAAGACCTCTCGGATTTCATCAAAATATCTTAATTTGTGTTCCGAAGATGAACGAAGGTCTTACGGGTTTAGAATGACATGAGGGTGAGCAATTAATGACAGAAATTTCATTTTTGGGTGAACTAACCCTTTAACTAAACTTAACAACTTTCAAAATTCAAAAGTTGTGACTGACCTGAAATTTCCATGGTCTCACCCAAAATGTTCTGCCCATTATCAGTCGCCTCCAACCTGTTCAGAATAGAGGTCAGATATACTTGTTTAAGTATCACATATCACAATGAAAGACTCATTTGTCATGCATATTAAATCAGATAATTCAATATAAGCATCATACAGCTGGTGTATTAAAAGAAAGCAAATCAAACTCACAAAACAGGCTTGTTCAACAAGTTGCTATTGGTACGATGACAATAATGTGTTTTCTTAAGAACTTCCAGAAGAGCTGGCCGATATTCTGGACAAACACGCCATAATGAGCCCTTTCCAACAGACTGTAAAACAACACAGGAATATTTCATTAAACAAATTAAGCAATCTAGACGAGAAAAGATCTGAGAAAATTCTGATTAAAGTGTTTTGGAAGTAAAGGGGTCTGACGCACTTGACTCTTGTCTCGATGTATTCGTTGGAAGCTCTTGCTCAAGGACAGGTTGTGTCGGACAGAGTTCCTCCATCCACCGGGAGCCTCTCTATAGTAGGGAAAGTTGTCGACAATCCACTCATAAATACTTTTCACTGGGAGTCTCTTCTCAGGCGAGTCTTCTATTGCCATGAAGATGAGACTGCTAAAAGAGTACGGGGGTTTGGCAGGGGTGGGAGGCAGCTGTTGGGCAGGAACGGGCTCTAACATCTGAGGCAGTGTAGTGATTCTGGGCAGGGGCTGCAAGGGCAACAGGTCCCCCCTTTGATGCAACCAGCTGAGGCAGGTCAGGTCATCCTGATCAGATACTGTGGAAGGACTCGGGCAGTGTGATCCTCCATATACCCGAGGGGTTGATGAAAAGTGAAGATAGGAGGTTGGGGAGGAAGGGAGGGACGCAGGCAGAACTGCGGCAGGCTGTGGAAGAGAAGGGGATAGAGAAAGAGCTTCTGAATTATTTTGGGGGGAATGTAGAGGAGAAAGGGGTGGCAGTGCTTGTGTGTCTTTCTCCATCTGTCTCCCAGCTGCAACATACAGGTCCACACATTCACCTGTTGAACTGTAAAAACACACAAACAGATTAATATTAATGCACTGTACATATGTACACACATCCAGACATGTTCTTTAAAATGATTTTTTCTTTCACAAAACTTAGAAGGATTTAGAAGGTATTGGAGACTGTAAAAGTCATTGCCCTTCCATTTCTTTTTCAACACTGAGTGCACAAGCGAGTAAATCATTGAGCAAGGTAGTCAACCGAGAAATAACATACCATTCAACTGGTGCTGAACAAACACAGGTATGATGGACAGCTTGCATTAATTAATGCGAAATATGAACAGGCTTTATGAAAGAGAAATAAAACTAGTTCGACTATTCTACCACCTAACAAAAACAGAAAGCCAAGCCACATGGTCTATACACCTGAGAAAATGGCGCAAGAATATTAAGTTACATTTAGAATAATTACCCAAGCATTCATGCTCGCGTGAACGCTTTCTGTCAAGACAAAAGAGCGAAAGAAGGGCGAAAAACTTACCTAAACAACTGGGTATGAATTTATAGCATTCAATCTCCAATTTTGTTCTCTTATATGTTGAAAGTTTCTGTCAAAGTGTTAAAATATCTGCAAAAGAAGCTGTCTCGCACTATCCCGTCCTGTCTGCGCAGTCCTTTCCCACGTTTCCTTGGAAACCAGAAGGACGCTTTGCAGCCGGCGCGCCTCCTGCGACCCCTCCTTAAAGAGACATGGCTGGATGAAATAAAACGCGTTTGGTTTTATTTTGGGGAAAGCCTTGATGTTGGCCGTTGGTACTGATATATGTGGTGTAAAAGCATCTCAGGTTCAGCTTTTGTAATTCTAACATGCTTGCAGGATTTTGCCATAGAGTGTACAGCAGCTAAATAACGCCAAGGTAATAACACATATATTGTGCCTGATCTGTCACAGAATATTGTTTGCATCTGTATAGTGCCAAAATCAAGTATTTTAATTGACAAGATGAAACAGTTCTACACACATTAAAAGCCTAAATTATGGACTTTATTTTGCTATAAAGAGGAAAACACTGCTATTCATGCAGATAACCAGAAAAGAAGGACACTTGAGTTGACCATGTGTTCACCAATAACACATCACACAAGAATTACAGCACATGGCAGATACATTTGCATGCCTCTTAAAAAGAAGACTGGATTTTGTGACACCACAGCAACACGGCAAAGTCACAAGAGTCTCCATGTGAAAAATTTTAAATTATATTTTCGACAACTGATCTGAAGTTGATCTGCAACGCAGCCAATATTGAAGATCAGACCACATAAATCCTCGGTGGAAAAAAAACCACAATCATGGTAAGTCACTTTTCTGAAACAATGCCAAAGTTTGAAGCCATCCCAGTCCAGCATTGTCATTTTAAAGTTCCTTCATAGTATAAATACTGTAGGTCATCTGACCAAATGAGCGGTGAGCCAGTAAATGATGATTGGCTGAAAGGCAGCAGATGCCACAGTTATGTACAAGCGAAATTGAGGCTTGGTACTCGCTCCGGCACCTATGGAGTCTGCTGAAGACAGGATCTTCATTTTTAGAGAACGAACCTGAAAAGAAAAAGAAAAAAAACTCAATTAAAGATTGAAAAACTTGAATGCGTAAGCACCACTTTTAAACAAATTCCTAAACAAAACTCACAATAAAAAACATGAGGGCACAAGAAGACCAAGCAAGAGCAACGAAGTAGCCATCACTGCCAAAGAGCAGTCCACACAACACAGTGAAAATCATCCTGAAAGGCAAAGTCAAAAAGAGTTTTTTAATGCTATATAAAAACACACAAACCAATTACAAACTAGGCTCTAATACTATATAATATCCAACTCAAACATACCCCACATATTTGTATCCACTGTAGGCAACAAGGTCAAATGTTGAGAGGTCTGTGTGAACTGTGAGCAAGTAAAGACTGAGCAACATGACTAGAACTTCAATAATGATCCACACCAGAGCTGTGCTTGCACACAAACCCAGAACCTCTGGACTGAACCTGAACATGTAGAGAAAACATACAAATTATAAATCATATATGTCATATGAAACATTATCAAACATGATGGCAACAATATTACTTAAAGGGTTAGTTCACCCAAAATTAAAATTCTGCTATTAATCACTCACCCTTGTATCATTCGACATCAGAAAGACCTTCGTTCATCTTCAGAACACAAATTAAGATCTTTTTAATGAAATCTGAGAGCTTTCTGTCCCTCCATAGAGATCCAACACCACAACCACTTTCAAGGTCCAGAAATAGAAATGTAGTAAAGACATCATTAAAGTAATCCATGCGACTTCAGTGGATTAACCTCAATTTTATGAAGTGACAAGTGCTTTGTTTGCACACACACAAAAAAAAAAAAAATGTACCACTTTATTTACAAAAATATTAATCTGCAATGCACGTTCATGAGAGCATCACGAAGCATGCGTGTTGTTCAGACTCGTGCGTCAATACAACGCGGCAATAAAGTGGTAGATTATGTTTTTTGGGCAAACTAAGCACTTGCGGCGCTTCATAAAATAATTGAGGCTGAACCATTGGAATCTCATGGAGTAGTTTAAAGTGTTAGTTCACCCAAAAATGAAAATTCTGTCATTTATTACTCACCCTCATGCTGTTCCACACCCGTAAGACCTTCGTTAATCTTCGGAACGCAAATTAAGATATTTTTGTTGAAATCCGATGGCTCAGTGAGGCCTCCATAGTCAGCAATGACATTTCCTCTCTCAAGATCTATTAATGTACTAAAAACATATTTAAATCAGTTCATGTGAGTACAATGGTTCAATATCATAAAGCGACCAGAATATTTTTGGTGCGCCAAAAAAAACAAAATAACGACTTATATAGTGATGGCCGATTTCAAAACACTGCTTCAGGAAGCTTCGGAGCATAATATGAATCAGTGTGTCGAATCAGCGTGTCGAATCAGCGGTTCGGAGCGCCAAAGTCACGTGATTTCAGCAGTTTGGCGGTTTGACACGCGATCCGAATCATGATTCAACACGCTGATTCATAACGCTCCGAAGCTTCCTGAAGCAGTGTTTAGAAATCAGCCATCACTATATAAGTCCTTATTTTGTTTTTTTGGCACACCAAAAATATTCTTGTCGCTTTATAATATTAATATTGAACCACTGTACTCACATGAACTGATTTAAATATGTTTTTAGTACATTAATGGATCTTTGCTGGCTATGCAGGCCTCACGGAGCCATCGGATTTCAACAAAAATATCTTAATTTGTGTTCCGAAGATTAACAAAGGTCTTACGTGTGTGGAACGGCATGAGGGTGAGTAATAAATGACATTATTTTCATTTTTGGGTGAACTAACCCTTTAATGTTGTCTTTACTACCTTTCTGGAACTTGAAAGTGGTAATTGCGTTGAATCTCTATGGAGGGATAGAAACCTCTCAGATTTCATTAAAAAGATCTTAATTTGTGTTCTGAAGATGATCGGATGTCTTACGGATGTGGAATGACATGAGGATGAGTAATTAATTACATTTTTGTTTGAACCAACCCTTTAAGAATGTTTCAGTGCTGAATGTACTGATATGAATCCCATTTAATAGGGTCACATCAAGGTTACTGAATGTTATGGGCTAGTTGACTAATTAAAATGTATTTTTATACAAATCCCACAGGATGTCCAAGCACTCCAGAATCTATAAAATGACACATCAGTTTGCTTGATAATCACTATTACTCACCGTTTCTGGATTCCTAAAGCCATTCCTGCCAGCAAAATGTAGGTGATAAAAGCCATTGCTAAATGAAAAACAGACAAAAACATTTGAAGAGGAAATCTAGACTGCTGAACAGATAACTCAACTAATAATTGTAATAAGACTCCAAATCTATAAATTCACCAAGACACAATTTCTGCTATTACTATGATGCATATTATATGCAAAGTATGTGACTAAAGATGCAAATAAAATGTAAGCATACTTCTGTTGTTCATACTTAATATCTTGCAGCATTAACAAAGCTTAGTACTCAAGGGAGCAGTAGAGTTCCCTTTAAATGTCTGAGCCATCAGGATGTGTAATTATTCAGGTAACTAGCTAGTTATAAACACGTTTATAAAATATAACTTGCTCAAAGATTCTATTCAAATGCTGCTCTGCCATTAGCTGAAAAGTGACCTGAATAAGAAAATGGCCGCAGGACGAGACAGTTTATGGAAATGTCCACCACAGCGGCACTTGCATACTATGCAATTCATAACGCAGTGCATACTATGAATTGAGGTCTGACACATTTTTAGAGTGCAAGAATGCACAAAACCGAGCTTGAGCTTGCATTCACATACTTGCTTAATGTTTGTTTTGGGCCTTAAAGAAACTCTAAAATTATTTTCAGGATGTTTAATAATTAATGTCATAGATCAGTGATTTTTCAGGTTGCACAAAGTGAATAATAAACATCAATTACTGGGTATGTAGAGATCTGGAGCGTTGACATCATGGCGTGGTGTGAGTGGAGTGTCTCTGTGGTAACGTACTTCCCAGTCCTGATGATATCAGAGTAAACATACAAAAACAAGACTATATTAAACCTGTTCAAAGAAAGGCAAGATAAACCTTTGAAATAATTTCGCAGTAAATTTGATTTTCTGAATGCATCTGGGTGATGCAAGACAAGCTTGAAATTAATTTATGATAAAGTGACAATGTTAAAACTGATTAAATAAACGTCATGCGCTCAAGCAAAGAAGTAATTCTGATTCATATGAGAAAATAATGTTAATAAACATTAATTTTCTCTTTGATTCAGGGATTAACATTTTACCTGATGTGTGTATGGGAAAATGAGAAGCATCAGTTTCTTCATAACATATTTGGTATCAACTGCAAAGAAATACTTCAGCTTGTTCACTGACATGAATCGGTTTATCTGCAGAAGAGATTACAGGGTGGGGGGAAAAAAAAAACATTACACAATTAAAATTAATAAACAGGTTCCAGAAGCAATGCATGACTGATATATATATAGTTGGGTCAGTTGTTTCTGCACATTAACATATCACTTTGTACCTCCTAAGTTGAACATGGCATCTCACCTCCTTGTTCACAATATCCTTGCCTTGATTGGCAAGTGATGATCCATACATCATGGCAGCATTGGCCATTGGATCTGCAAAGAGGCTGCCCACTCCAGGCTCTTGACCTCCCGCTGGCACTTCAGCCATATTATAACCTGAACTATAGTAGTTCTGGTTGTTCATGGGTGGAGGAACAGAACTGGTGTCATCGAAGAGAAGCGGACCCCCACTGGGTGGAGATGCTCTGGCTCTGGGTTTTGCTGCTTGGAGAAAAATTTTTTTTTGGCATGATGAGAAATGACTGATAAAGCAACATCCCCTTTGGAGAATTCTCCCATAAAATGTATGGCTGTTTATGATTCACAAATACTAGCACCATTTTCCTGTGGTATAAAAGCAGTCCATACTAGTTACATGTGATGTGGCAACGAGTTCATCCAGCACGTCATCAAACTAAGATATCTAATTAGGACTAATCAGTTACTTTACAATCTGCATTGTACTTTGGTGCCAAACTACACGTGATGTAATCATTTCAGGCTTTGCTGATATTAAAGTACAGTGTGTTGTTGTCCACGTATGTCAAAGAACATCAATCTTTTGCCAAGTTCTTTAATACGTACTTGCCCGATATCCATGCTGTTGAAAATCCATCTTCTCTCCTGCTTTGAATTCCAAAAATAATTTGATTAGCTGAAAAATCTGAAATCCAAGCGATTAAAGTCTGTAGCATCTAATGTCAGCATCAGACTAGTAATAATAAACTAGCTTGCTATGTAGCTAATCTGAAATATGACTAACAAAACATGTCGGATTAATCTTGAATGCGCAACCTAATTGATTACAAATATATTTATCTTAATTTGGATACAAACGATTGTTAGTCGCGTTTAGAAATATTGTTTTCTAGATAAGTTTTCATGTTAGCTTATACTCACAGATACACCTTCACCCTTACACCCGCCTCGCTTTGCTTCTCATTGGCTGATGAGAAATGTGCCTGCGTGGCAGAGATGAAAAACATCACAATCTCATTGGTTAGAATGACGGTTGCGTCAGAGCCATATACATCTCTCTATATGGCTCTGGGTTGCGTATACTGAAGAGCTTACATTTTGATTGGCTGTAAACAAGTCAATCAAAAAGGTAGCATCGCAGCGCAGTACTAGGCAACCGAAAGGAAAATACATTTAAAACACAGTAAATATTGTGATATTTCACCGGTAATTTTGTTAAGCGTCACGTTTCACATGCTTCATCCCTTTTTATTTCTTGTACTTTACTATACCTTTCATTTAATGTGTGAAAAGAC
>RJVU01062584.1:9433110-9452817 GCA_003731715.1 Anabarilius grahami | reverse complement strand
TCACAGCCAATTATACAATTTAACTGTTATCAAAGTTGTATAATTATATTTATTTTATTTATATATTTTATTTTGTATATTACTATTATCAATTATAATTTGTTTTCCTTTTTTTTCCATTTCTTATCTGTGTACAATGTCAAACTACCTCATGAATATGAATTATATACATGTTTCTTACATTTGCTTTACTTTCTCACTCCAGCTATCCCCTGAGGAACTTGAGCGGCGTAGAATTAGAAGGGAACGTAACAAAATGGCTGCTGCCAAGTGCAGGAATCGTCGACGCGAACTGACTGACACTCTGCAAAGTGTACGTTAATTTTGCTCCATTTGACATTTTTCCTTTCAAATGAAATTTCTTTGTATTACTTGGACCCAAACTGAACGTTTAAACTTTTTTTTACAGGAAACTGACCAGTTAGAGGATGAAAAATCACATCTGCAGAAGGAGATCGCAGAGCTTCAGAAGCAAAAAGAAAAGCTTGAGTTGGTCCTCGAGGC
This sequence comes from Anabarilius grahami, assembly GCA_003731715.1. Lineage (NCBI taxonomy): Eukaryota > Metazoa > Chordata > Actinopteri > Cypriniformes > Xenocyprididae > Anabarilius > Anabarilius grahami. Next base: position 9,452,313 of record RJVU01062584.1, on the reverse strand, counting down.
CCATAGACCCATTTGCAAAGTCCAGGACTCTGATTCGGACTCCGACTCAAACAATGACCTCCCAACACTGAGTGGAATCAAGATTGAGCCTGCGGACCCTGATCTTCCTGGACCCTCAGGAGAATCTAAGAGTCAAACCAAGCTTAATAAACCCAAGCCCAAAATTACCATCCCACCTCCAGCTTCAGCCTCCTCTGTTACCAGCGTAGCTCTAGAATCAGAGTCTCTTCATACTCCTGTTGTCATCTCCACTCCATCTCTGACTCCCTTTTCTGCCAGCCTGGTCTTCTGCTACCCCTCTTCTTCAGTGGATTCCAGCTCAGCGACTTCATCCCAAGCCCCTAGTCTCGCCGCCTCTCAACACGCTACCAGCCAGCCTTCTCGTAACCCTCAGCCGTGTGGTGCCGCTCATCGCCGCAGCAGCAGCAGCGGGGATCAGTCAGATCATTCTCTCAATTCACCAACTATCCTCACCCTTTGATTTCTCACCTGCTGTGAGGGAAAAGTGTTTATGACTTCCAAAAGTGTCCTTACTACTACATACAAGCATAAGCAAGTACTGCATGTGTTATGCTTTTACCTGTGTATTCTGTTTACCTTTATTAATAGCAATTATCTAGTCACTTGAATGCATTATAAGAATACAGAAGCACGTGTTAAAGGTGATGGGTGTAACATTTTTGACGTTGAAATGCTTTCTCCTGTCCCAGCTTAATGAGGAGACACAACTATGCCATTCGATGGCTGATTAGTAATACTGTCTAAACCAGGGGCATGAATTGGTGCAGACTGTCCGTTTGTCCAACCAATGACAGTCTTTATTTTTGCCATTTGAGTCGGTGACGCTAGTGATACAGAAATTACACACTTCACCTTTATGTATGTGTAGTGCAAAATGAAAGGTAACTTTTATATGAAGTAGACTGAAATCATCACAGCACACACACGTGTTGTAGTTGTCATAAGTACCGACTTCGATACCAATTCGGTACAGAAATTTTAAAAATGTGACGTTTTGAACGCTGTTGAGCGGATTCGTAAACACCTCTGATTGGCCATTGTGTTCATGCACTCAACATATATGTCTGTGATTGGCTACAGTGATCAACCCACAGGAGCGTTTGAAAGCACACTAAAGTGTTTGAATTCAAAAGCGATTTGAAAGCAGGAGCGTTTGAAAGCAGGCGTTTATCAGCGGAACAACGCTCTCGTGTGTATCTGTGTAAGCGCTCAGTAAAGGGCGTCATTGATGTCTATTTACAATGTGTTTTTGAAGCGTTGATCATTGTAGCCAATCACAGACATAACTGATGAGCGTGTGAACACAATGGCCAATCAGAGGTGTTTACGAATCCGCTCAAAATTTCACTACACAACTTGTTACCGAAGTCGGTACTGTAATATATATATATATATAACATTGAAAAGAAAACTGACTGACATTTAAGCCCATAACGTTTGACTGTAGTGGCATTAATAATAGTATTATTGATATTAATTTATTTCAACATACACATTTAGTATATCGGTGATGGTACTGTCACAGTTAAATATGGCCTACTAAAAAGTTTAGAGGTTGCTGTGGGAGTTTGAGAGTTAGTGAGAGCACAATGTAGATCGCTCACCATTATGCCCTTCAGGAAACGATGTTTAAAGCAATTTTTAGAGTGTCTATTAAGTTATTTATTATTATGTTACCAACTTTAGAAATGTTATAGTTTCAATTGATGGATTTTAATTTATGTCGGTTTTACTGTCTTGCTATAGACGTTTGTGGATTTACACAGTGTACTGCTATCTCTTTGTGATGTCATTTTATGTTTTTAACCTAGATTTTAAGAAACATATTGTGATAATAACAGTGTGTGCTGAATAAGCTAGTTTTAAAGAAACTGAAGGGACGTAGCCTTACCTGGTTCTTTACATACAATGTCTGCAACACAACAACTCAACACTGAAAATGTACACTTCAATGACCAGCTCACTGTTACACTGGTTAAATTATATTTTAACTTCACCGAACACTTCAGTGGTTACTCTACAGTGGTTTTTCCCTACAAGTACAAATGTGTGTGATTCACAGGCCAGTAGAAGTAAATTATTAAGATTTTATACTGTATTTAATACACTATGTTAGAATCTACTATCGCTTGACCACATATAGTTTTGTATTTATTTTTGAAAAAAAGATTTAAAAAATACTTTTTACTGGAAACATGTTGCATGCTGTTTAACATCTAATAAACGATTACTGAAAATATGTGCTGCTATTGGGAATAGTAAACAATGTTAAGACTTCTGAGCTGTTTTGTAAAAGAATAGAGTGCCTTGAAATTAGGAATTCCATTTATTTCCTGTTCTGTATGAAAAAAAAATCAGTTGAAGTTGATATATGGCCCCTTCATAAGACTATTTGTAGCTGCAATGTTATTTCAGGGGGCACACAGATATATAAACAATGAAGTAAATGTTTAGTAAGTTTCATAATGGAAAGCAAGTCTCTCTGCACACAGTGGTATGAGGAGGGGTTGAGCACACCATTTCCTCCTAGTTCAATGAGTCACAAACACATTAGTCTCTGAACTGAATCCAGTTGTTAAACACCCTCCTCTAACAGTGTTGATCTTAACGTGATGTTTGAAAACTTAAACGAGACTTAAATTTCTACTCAGGACAAACTTTTTGTGTTTTTTTTTTGTCTGTTTGTGTCGTTATTGGTGAATTAACATGCTCTGCATGACAAGTGTGCGAGGATATGCATGATGACACTCAAAAAAGATCCTTATCACACTCTTAAAAAGTGGTTTTTACATCCATAGATGAAACATGTTAATTCTCCAAATAACAAAAAGATGTAAAGTTCTTATAATCTGAAGAACCTTTTTCCACTATAAAGAACGTAAATGTTTCCATGGATCTTAAAGGTTCTTCATGGAACCATCAATGCTAATTAAGAACCTTTATTTTTAAGAGTGCAACTGTGGTGACAATAAGAACTACATTAGACATTAAAAACTATTAAAGATGATCAGCCTTGAGGAACAAAATTGATAAAGTGAAAGAGCACGTAAGGTTAAAGAGGCCAAGGCATCATAAACATACAGAGAGCAAATTAAATCAACATGCCGACCCTATTTCCTCCGCACTGCGCCCCCCTCTGTTTTCAAGTGAGTCACTTAGAGGGGACATATGATTGAGATAATGAAGAGTTTGTACTGAATGAACCAGCGTGCACATGTTCTGCTGAAAGGACCTCTGTATGCAAGTCACAGTGAAAGTATTTCTGGCTCTGGTGCTGCTGTGCAAACATCATGCCAAAAATAAACCAGTGAAACATCAATAAATTAAAGCCTGAGCTACAGCATGACTAAGGCCTCATTAAGACACAACTGGGAAAATTTCATCCATGCGATTCAGAAGTCCTTTGTGGGCTATAGTACAATTTGTATGTAATTTTTTTTCATGGAGACTGAAAGTATGAGGAAAAAAAGACCAGAACAGAACATGGTGTGTCAGTCAAGTGTATTTAAAGCTAGCTCACTCACTATGAGCATAGCCTGAAACAAAGCAAATGCTAATCAATCAGAGAGCTGGGTCTTGTAGCTATAAAACTGAAGTCCTTGAAATAATACTGATCATATTTGGAATAAAACCATGTACAACAGAACAATCCTATGTAGGAGGGTCTTGTAGTATGCAGCAAATACAACAAAAAAGACTATAATTATAACAATATCTAGCACAATAATTTTAAAACTACATGTCTGTCAATGTTTTCCCCTCCAAACATCAGTGTCAATTAAGCATGTATTAATTAAAGTCTTGTCAAAGCAACAACTGAACACAAAAAGCTTTGTACAGTACAGCTGTGAAGTTAAAGTGGGGTTAATGCAAAAGAAAGTTCATTTTGGATTCAGTGCAGAGCACAGCAACACCGTTTAGTGGAGCACACGTCACTACATCTAGTGAATTATACTGTCCAGTTCAAAATAAACAAGAAATAACAATCTCATACTGTAGAAAAGTGGTCTAGTAACATGTGCATTTCCAGTGAATAAATCTTGGGCCTCCGCAATACAGCCATATTATGTCACAAAAAATCTGATCTGCTTACAATGGAGGCTTTGCTTTGCACAATCATTTGATACTACCATTTCCTCTCCATTCTTGAAAATGATTCAGTGCTTTTTGTAAATGATCTCAAACAGATCATTATAATATATGGCTCTATTAATCAGTAAAAATGTGAATCTCCAAAGATTGATGATTCATTGCAGCCCTGTCATAGTGCATTGTAGGAGAAACATCAGCCCGTGAACAGATCAGTGCACAGTAAAACCTGGAAAAAGTTAGCAGTTTCTCTCAATGTTGTTTAAAATGTCAACCCCAAAACTATTTTCCCCCTATCTACAACCCCTGTAAGAGATGAAAGGAAACATTCCAGCAACACTTGGAAAAAACATACATTCAAATAATGCTACTAATACGATAAATAGGCCTGCAGGAAAATTTGAAGCTTTTGGAACATGGTGGATGGTTTCTAGAAAGTTCAAGCCGGTAGGCCTTCTTAGACCAGATGGTCATATAATTTTAAGGTGGTCCAGATGGTTTTCGACTAGCTTAGACCAGCTAGAAACCAGCCACCATGTATCAAAAACACAGCTACCAGCTTAATGGGGAAAGTGATGAATCATTCTCATTCATGTATGACTTTCTTTCTTCTGCAGAACAAAAGACAATATCCTGGAAAAATGCACGTGTTTTTGTCAATACAAGGGATTCCCAAACTTTCTTTGTCAGCCAAAAAATGTCTTATTTAAAATAATTTTTATTTGACATTTTTATGATTTAATTATTAGCTTTTCATCCTCTCATGAACCCCTTGTAGTTCCCTCACAAACCCCCAGTTTGTGAACCCTGGTCCATACAATGAAAGTCAATGGGGTCCAATTCGGTTTTGGACACCTTTGACTTTTATTTTATGGCTAAAAACAGTTCTGCAAAATATCTTCATTTGTGTTCTGCAGAAGAAACATCACACAGGTTTGGAAAGACATTAGGGTACGTAAATAAAGACAGATTTTTCATTTTAGTTTCGTAACAGTAAACTATTCCTTTAAGCTGGATTTTCCAGCAGGAGGACAGGTTTTGAAAGAAAAGGCTGTCACTTTAAAGCTTAAAAATAATTCTGTTTTGCCTGGCTCCCAATAATTTCCCTCCAGTTTTAAAGGTCTGCCAACTATAAAATGTTAATCAATTAAATATAGAGAAACTGTCCTTATGGCATCAAAAAGCCCATCAGTAAACTAGCCTACTTTATAAGTCTTGGTCTATTTCCACCGAAATCTGAGATGTCATTGTCAGAAAATGTAAACTACTTTTGTAGGCATAAAAAGTCTGTCTCAGCATTAAGAGAGAAGGTTAAAGTAATATGGCTCTGCTCCTCTCCTTCAGTCATCTGGTGAACACACCAAGTGCAGCTGGTCTGGACTGCCAACACTCCCGGTGCTGGAACTCCCGTCACCCACATCCCGGGCCACCATACACGGTATGTTGAGATCCGTGGAGCCACCCGGGCTGGAATCACTTCTGCTCACGCACTCTTCCTCAAGCACCAAACAAAGTTCCTTCAGATCCAGATTCTCCTTCACCAGACCGTCCTGCATCCGCTCCAGGTCGGCGAGCTTCTTGAGGTATCCGCCGAGGTCCTCGCGCATCACTTTGGCAGCATGATGGCCGAATAGTTGCCACTCACGCGCGAGCTTCTTCACCTTCAGACGGTCGTCGTCCAGAAAGCAGCATAAATCCCGAAGTTCCTGGTTCTCCTCTTGCAGCCGCTGGTTGATGACTTTGAGTTCCCTGATTTCAAGCAGATGTCCCTGCAGTTGTTTATTGACCTCCTTGATTAATCGGCCGCGCTGTATGAGAGCGGACATCTTATCCGATTCTTCTTTGCGGAGTCGATTCACCAGCTCTTCCTTAGAACAAGTCAGCAAGTCTTCGTCGGACATCTTTGACAGCTCCCGGTTCAATATTTCACTGTCGCTCCCCATATTGTACACAAATAATCACCACCAATTGATATTACTGCGGTTAAACCATAAAATAAGTCTTACGAGGCACATGAGATGTCTGTCACTGTAAATGGATCGCAACATTCCTCACCCAGGCACGAAGAAAACGGCCATTTCCTCTTCGGTCCGCTATTTATAACCTATAATAAGGGGGAAAATCACAGTTCTTATATACAAAAGGGATTCTGGAGCCATGTTTAACTATTAAAACAACAAACACATCCCGATTGTAACACACTAAACAGGCCTACCTCTCTCCTCGGTGTTTTAAACCGTCATTGGCAGCATTAATTTCTCAGTATTTGGTTTCTGGGAAGCACCGAAGCACAATCGCGTTTGTTCCTGCTCCTCGGGATGGGATGAGAGGTCAACACAGAGGTTTAAAATAATCCCCGTGGAGCATCTCTTCTCTTCTGTATTATCAGGGATCACAATGTCCGTCCGCATCCGTCTCTCTCCGCCCTAAAGCTTCCACTCGTTCCAGTCCAATCCACAGAATAACAACGTTATTAATTACTGCCTAAACAGGAGAGATCCGATGGCTAGCGTTCCTAAAACGCCCTGTAAATATGAAAAATAAATAAATAAATAAATAAATAAGAGTCGAAATGTAGGACAGGCTGGGTACACTAGTGCTGCATGCGATTGGTCGGTTTTTACAGATGAAATAAAACGGATAATCCGAATCAACGACGTTGAAATGTATGGTAGCAGCCTGGGGGTTTACTTCGTGGTGATTCCTGAGGAATTCGTTGAGATGTTCCTTGAGATTACAGTGTTTCCTTTGGCGGTGGTGGTGGTTGGGGAGGCAGTGATGTCTTTCCCCATCTCCTCCTCTCCTCCCCCTCTCCTCCCCTCTTCCCTTACTGTAAAAATCTGCACTGTATCCTGGCTAGTGAGTGAGTTCCCCTCTCACAGCTGTTTCTAATGTCTAAAGCTTCATGATACCCTTATAACACACATTTCATTAGAACATTTATGTTGAAATATCTCTAGATGAGGTCTTCCAACGGCTGAGATGAGGCTGCATACACACGGGACACACACAAAACTAACGGAAAGGGTGACAAAAGCTTTTTCTCTGCTTTAAGCCATGGTATTTAGCTACATCCTTCCTCCCTGCTCTCCGGCACAATTGCAAGCACGAGGACACAACAATGTGGGTGTTAACCAGGGCCAGGGGTGAGAGGGGGGTTGCTGGAGTGAGAATGGAAACAGGCCACAGTTTCGGATAAACCAGCGGGAGCGGTGAACAAAGGCATGCAAGACAATAGGGGAGAGGTGCAGAATAATAAGGCCATGTCAAAAATACACTTGTGCTCCTTTGGTGGATTCAGTTAATTAATTGCAGTTTGGGAGCAAGGGAAAATTTTAGATTAGATTTATGTTGCCTAAACTGCTGTGAAAACACATGTACACATTTAACATTATTGTAATGAAATTATCCGATAATAATCCAGTAATGATGGTTATGTACTTGGATATGAATGTAAAAAAAATCTGGGTAACACTTTATTTTACAGTGTCATTGTTACACGTTACATGTTACTGTAGTAAATTATGCATAATTACATGAACTTAACCCTAAACCAAACCCTCATCCTAACCCTAAACCTATAGTAAGTACATGCAGTTTATTATTATTATTACTCAGTACTTAAATGTATAATTTACACTGTAATACTGACACCTTAAAATAAAGTGTAACCAAAATCGGTTACACTATTTGGTAACACTTTATTTTACAGTGTCATTGTTACATGTGTTACATGTATAGTAATAACTACAAATTATGCATAATTACATGCAACTAACCCTAAATCAAACCAAACCCTAACCCTATAGTAAGTACATGCAGTTACTTAACATTACTCAGTACTTAGTTACAGTGTAACAAAGACACCTTAAAATAAAGTGTAACCCACTTTAGGGTTAATTGCATGTAATTATAGTTACAGTATATGTAACACGCGTAATAATGACACTGTAACATAAAGTGTTACCAAAAAATTGAAAGCACAGTCTAATCTTCTTGGAAATGTAAGAAATTATTTGAAACTTGTAAACACTCCTGATATCCGTCATGATTGACATTTTAAAATTCTTCTGTGCTTTTACTATTTTTTTAATCCCACTTTGTTCTAACTTGTACTATTCAGTGTTTGAAACTTTGTATTGTTAACACCAGGAAAGTTACTTGTGAAAAGTAATGTGTTACAATATTGCGTTACTCCAATAAAAAGTAACTAGTTGCGTTACTTTGTTACTTTTTAAGGAAAGTAATGCGTTACGTTACTTTTGCGTAACATTTTCTCACTTGTGCTGGGCTTGTTTTGTTTTTTTAATAACAAAAAGTTCTATTTTTGGGCAAATGTAAGGGCTCTTTCACACCAAAATTGTCAATAAGCCTCAGGCTGAAGGAAATGAAAATTCATGCGTGTACAGTAGAGGGCGCAGCTCAAACAAACCTTTCAGCTGTGTGTTGCCGTTTTGGATTGCAGAAGAATAGGATGCAGGAGAAGAAAGTTTAACACTTCACGAATAAAACAAAAAAATCTAAAGTTATTTTTGCGTATGGTTCTTACTGAATCATCCTTCATTAAATGCATAAAATATGCTTGTATTATTTAACATATTTAATTATTAGAGGTTTGCGTAGTATTATGATTTTGCATTTCTCTGGTTTTATTCATTTTGAGGAGTTCTGAATCTTTTTTCCTTTCTTTTTTGTGCAAGTGAGATGAGTAAACGCCTGCTCACATTTAGTCTAGAACTACAATAACATCACGTTCACACAGCGCACACAACACCTCGCCACTTTCTCTCAACATGGAGACAGGAGAGCTGTCAGTCAATAAATGTGAAAAAGTAACTTTCGTTACTTATTTGAAAAAGTAACTCAGATATTTTGTTGCAAATTTAAAAGAAATGCGTTACTAGTTACTTGAAAAAAGTAATATGATTGATTACGTAACTCGAGTTACTTGTAATGCGCTACCCCCAACACTGGTTAACACTTCTCGTGTTATGGCCTCCTTAAGATTAATCGCTTGTTGTATTCTTCATTTGTAAATAATTTTGGATAAAAGCGTCTGCTAAATGAATAAATGTAAATGTAGTTTTATAACAAGATTTGGAGTCATCAGAGAAAGCACATAGCCTACCTGCTATATGGTTTGCTATTTATTTAGTTGTTTTAAACTAATGTAACTGATGTAAAGACATTAATTAAAACAACTAAAGCCTAAATATATAGTAAACGGTAATATATTAAAAATGTAATATATATGTGACAGTGTCACCAGCCTCTTCCGTCACACACTCCCAGCGCTCACTATTACCAGAAATCAGTCACTCATTTTCAATGTAGATTACTGGCTCCTTACCTGCTCTACTTACCTGAAGTTGTCCACTGTGGATTCTCAGTCCTGAGATCTCCTCGTATTCCTCCAGCGTGCTCCTAGTAGACTCTCCAATTACCTACCTGTGTTTCCTCACCTGTTCCCCGCTCCACTACTCACCTGATCCAACCATCCAAGAAGTGTGTGCTCTCCAGTCTCCACTCACCGGTCATTGTCTCATCCCAAAACAACATAGTGAAAGGAAAAGACTTTATTATTCACTATTCATTATTCACAGACTTCGCTATCACCCACCTGCTTCACCTGTGCATTCCATCTGCTCAAATACCTGTGAAGTGAAGTGAAGTGAAGTGAAGTGACATGTGGCCAAGTATGGTGACCCATACTCGGAATTTGTGCTCTGCATTTAACCCATCCAAGTGCACANTCCTGAGATCTCCTCGTATTCCTCCAGCGTGCTCCTAGTAGACTCTCCAATTACCTACCTGTGTTTCCTCACCTGTTCCCCGCTCCACTACTCACCTGATCCAACCATCCAAGAAGTGTGTGCTCTCCAGTCTCCACTCACCGGTCATTGTCTCATCCCAAAACAACATAGTGAAAGGAAAAGACTTTATTATTCACTATTCATTATTCACAGACTTCGCTATCACCCACCTGCTTCACCTGTGCATTCCATCTGCTCAAATACCTGTTTGGGTTTGATGATAATCCTGTCTCTGATTCTGGTATTCCATTACAATATTAAAAAGTCACATTATGTCATTTAAATTCACAATTCTAAAAATACATTTTAAAATGTTGAGGGATTTTGTAGGCAATGTGAAAATTGTTTTCCACACAGATAAGCTACTTTGCATCATGACATCTATATTTTTTAATTTCAAAGTTTCCCGTTTAAACATATTAAAGTCACAAATAGCACTATTTGACTATAAGACATGGTTTAGTTGATGGTGGGCTCACATTCATTCATATACAGTTGTGATAATATACCCGAACACTCACTACAGTCACTTGAATGTGACGAAAAATGAATGCGGCGCACACCCGGAAGTAGTCACAACGGAGTGCTGTTGCTATGGATGAAGCGTAGTCGCACGATATAACAGTTGTTGTTTGGTAAACATAAATGCGATTGTTACCACTGTATGATCGACTCGTGGTAATTATCTCTAAACGGTGTACATTAGTACGTATCCGATAAGCTTATGTTTTCGAGCGAGTAAATTTTGAAAGGAACAGAAGAGCTAATGTTGTGACTTCTGAATGTGATTAAAACCCCCCCGTCGCGTTAATACGAATACGTTTGTGTGTCTGGTAAGTCCACTTAGGATATTTGGAATATACATAATAATGTAGCATGTCTGAACTGTGTGGTGTGTTAAATTGTGTTATGGATTAGTTAATGATTAGTTTATGGCCGTAACTTCAGTTCTGATTAAGAAACAGTTACTGTCAGTCTTGTTTTTTGACTTGCCAGAAGAGTGAGAGAATCTAATACCAGTTTATCCTTGCAACTCACTAAGACACTTTGGATGTTAAAAGCATCTTTTTGGTATTAACTTACCATGACCACGTGACTCTGTACAGCTTAAACGCATACATTGCCGATGTTAAGATGTCTGTGGAGCTGGATGTATTTGTTGGAAACACCACCATTATGGACAAAGAGGTGTATCAACTGTGGTTGAATGGATATACAGGTAAAGTATAATGCGTGAGACTATGAACTACTGTAATACTTGCTTAGAAAGTTATGTATTATATATTTTATGTTATATTTATTAATAACAATGTGGTTGCCTTCATAGTGAACGATGCAGTGATGGTGCGGATAGAAGGAGGAGTAATGGAGGAGTGTGAGGCGAGTGCAGAAGTGCTGCTCAGTGACACCATGGACCAGTACAGAACTTTCCAGATGTGCGAGAGGCTTTTACACCACCCAGCTAAACTAGCCAATCAGCTTCTGTTTCAGATACCGCCAGACCGACAAGCCATGCTCATTGAACGGTATGTGCTGATTTGTGTTTTGCCAATTTAAATTGTTTTATTTATTAAGCAGTTTTTATAGTATTCAGTTTAAAACTACATTTATTCATATTTTCTTCTAGGTATTATGCTTTTGATGATTTGTTTGTTCGAGAGGTCCTGGGAAAAAAACTCTCCAAAGGAACAAAAAAAGACCTTGATGATGTTAGCACGAAGACAGGCATTACGCTGAAGAGCTGCAGAAGACAGGTTAGCTGAGTGACTAAAAATGTCTCATTGGTAACTAAGATTTATGCTTGGGTATTTTTCTAAGACCCTTTTGGAAACAAAATGATTATATCTATCTCCTCAAATATAGTTTGACAACTTCAAGCGAGTGTTTAAAGTGGTGGAAGAACTCAAGGGCCCCCTTGTGGAAAACATACGGCAACACTTTCTGCTACCTGATCAATTAGCAAGGTGAGAAAGAATTGAACATTAGCTTAAATTACTCTGTTTTGATCTATTCCTTGTCCTTGAAGTTTCGGTAACACATTACAATAAGGTTTCATTTGTTAACATTAGTTTATGGATTAACTAACATGAACTAACAATGAGCAATATACAGTGCTGCTTGAAAGTTTGTGAACCCCATTGCAATGTGTGTGGTTACCTGGATGATCCACGACTGTTTTTTTGTTTCGTGATGGTTGCTCTTGAGTCCCTTGTTTGTCCTGAACAGTTAAACTGCCCAATGTTCTTCAGAAAAATCCTCCAGGTCCTGAAAATCTTTGATTTTCCAGCATCTTTTGCATTTTTGAACGCTTTCCAGCAGTGACTGTATGATTTTGAGATCTTTTTACACTGAGGTCAATTGAGGGACTCAAACACAACTATTAAAAAAGGTTCAAACATTCACTGATGCTCCAGAAGGAAACACGATGCATTAAGAGCCGGAGGGTGAAAACTTTTGAACTTTTGAAGATATACAAATTTTTCTTATTTTGTTGAAATATAATTTTTTTTCATTTAGTACTGCCCTTTGGAAGCAACAGAAGATACTTGCATTTTTCTTGGAGACAAATGAAGTACAATTTACCTTGATCTTCAAATTCAAAAGGTTTGACGTCAATTTTTTTTGTCAATTTGACGTCAAAAAATTGACGTCAAATTGACATAAATAAATTGACGTTAATTTGATGGGGGTTTTTTTCAACATCAATTGGACATCAGTGTGTGGACGTCAAATTGACAAAAAAATTGACGTTAATTTGACGTCAAATTTTTTTATGTCAATTTGATGTCAATCAGTTTGATTGATGTCAGTTTGATGTCAGTTTGTACAATCGAGGGACTCAAACAAAACTATTAAAAAAGGTTCAAACATTCACTGATGCTCCAGAAGGAAACACGATGCATTAAGAGCCGGAGGGTGAAAACTTTTGAACACGATGAAGATATACAAATTTTTCTTATTTTGTTGAAATATCATTTTTTTTCATTTAGTACTGCCCTTTGGAAGCAACAGAAGATACTTGCATTTTTCTTGGAGACAAATGAAGTAAAATATACCTTGATCTTCAAATTCAAAAAGTTTTCACCCCCTGGTTCTTAATGCATCGTGTTTCCTTCTGGAGCATCAATGAATGTTTGAACCCTTTTTAATAGTTGTGTTTGAGTCCCTCAGTTGTCCTCAGTGTGAAAAGATGGATCTCAAAATCATTCAGTCACTGCTGGAAAGGGTTCAAATATGTTAAAGATGCTAGAAAAACTAAGATTTTCAGGACCTGGAGGATTTTTCTGAAGAACATTGGGCAGTTTAACTGCTCAGGACAAACAAGGGACTCATAAACAAGCATCACAAAACAAAAAATAACAGTCGTGGATCATCCAGGTAACCACACACCTTATTAAGAATCAAGGGTATGTAAACTTTTGAACAGGGGTCATTTTAATAAATTCATCTTTTTTTTTGTCTTGTGGACTATATGTAAACATCTCTTATGTAAAATATCTTATTCAGGACAGTACTAAATTATCAGTTTCTTTCTTCTGTAGAACACAAAAGAAGATAGTTTGAATAATGTTGGTAACCAGACAGTTGACGATAGCAATTGACTTCCATAGTTTTTTTTCCTACTATGGAAGTCAATTGCTATCGTCAAATATTTGGTTACCAGCATTCTTCAAAATATCTTCTTTTGTGTTCTAAAGAAGAAAAAAAGCTCATAAAAGTTTGGAATGACATAAAGGTGAGTAATAGATGACATAATTTTCATTTTTGGGTGAACTGTCCCTTTAATGTTAGTGTTTATGTCAGTTCACAGTGTATTAACTAATGTTAACAGATACACTTTTGATCTTAAAAAATATTTGTAAATGTTGAGATTAACATTAACTAAGATTAATAAATGCTGTAGAAGTATTTCTGCTGCATTGTTAGTTCACGTTAACTAATGTTAACAAATAAAAATATTATTGTAAAGTGTTACTGAAGTTTCTTTCTAAACCTTTTTATTCAAAAAGCTCAGAAAATGAGAAACAAATGGAGAGTAGTTAAGGCACATTTAGGAATGATCATTATAAAGGCATTTATTCTTTCAGTGATGTATTCATTGAAAATGTGCGGATGCAAGTTCCCATGAACAGTTGCTTCAGTGCTGATTTGGTGCTTTTTCACCTTCTCTTGCTAAATGATCTTGCCAATTCCTCCTCCAGAGACTATGCTGCAATAGTGTTCTTTGCCAATAATCGTTTTGAGACGGGGAAGAAAAAGTTGCAGTATCTAACCTTCCAAGACTTCGCCTTCTGTGCTGGGCAGCTCATCAACAACTGGACACTAGGAGCTGTTGGTAAGACCAGTTACACAGTTCTTACACAGCCAACTGCAATCCTTGAAATTGGTCAATCGTGGCATTCAGTGGTCAAATATTTTTGTATAATGTGCTGCTAAACAAAATGGCTGATAATACACAGTCAGCTTGTCAGTGTTGTAAAATAAACCCTATCAGGGTGGTACTAAACCCTCCCTGTCACATCAGGGTTCTGATCACTCTGTCAGGATTTTTGTGATAAAGACTAGCTGACTGCACATTATGCCTTACATAAATGTCCTAATGTTTAATTTGACATCTGTATGTTATTGAGCATCTAGTCTGAGGTTATTAATGGACCACTTGTGTAGTGTAGAAAAACACATAGATGAAATGATCTCCCTTTTTGTCTTTGTCTATACTCTCAAAATCCACCATCTCTCTCCATTAGATAACATGATGGAGGACATGGATGTAGATCTGGATAAGGAATTCCTTCAAGATCTCAAAGACCTCAAAATTCTAATCACAGACAAGGATCTCTTAGACCAACACAAAAGGTGTGTGTGAGTGAGTGATTTAGATGAGGAGAAGAGATATGCGGGTCTGAGGAGGGCTGTTGTAAATGTTCAGATGTTGCATGGTTACTCCCTCTGTCTCAGCCTTCTGAATAATGAAACCTCTCATCCACTCAGTTTAGTGTGCACTGCTCTGCGGGGTAAAACTAATGTCTTCAACGAGATGGAAGCCAATTTTAAGGTAAGAGGATTGGTTGGTCGTGTGTTTCTTGTGAAATAAATGCTTTTCTTCATTATTTTTTCACATGATTTCAAAATATCTTCTGCTGTAGAATCTCTCAAGGGGCCTTGTAAATATCGCTGCCAAATTAATCAACGCAAAAGATGTCCGCGATTTCTTCATTGACCTTGTTGAAAAGGTATTTTTCTTTATTTAACAAAAACATCTATCAGATCTGAAGTACTCAAATTTTTCACAAAGCATTAATTCTTTGTTCTCTTCACAGTTTATTGAACCTTGTCGATCAGACAAATGGACGTTAGTAGACGTGAATATCTACCTTACTCATTATACTAACTCAGCACATATCCTTGACACCTTCAAGTAAGTGTCACTATGGCTGTTGTATAGTGTGTATGGTGATTTTCTGGACACTTGCTTCATATGGAGATCTTTGTTCAGGGGAAATTCTCTTTGCAGCCAGTGGGGGTCACTGTATCTTATTCACATTGTTTTATTTGTAGTCACCTTTGTTTCCTGTCTAGTCATTTATGTGGTTTAACCACTGTGGAATGTGGTTTTCTGTTTATTCAAACCAAATCACAACACCCGAATCACTTGGAAAATATGTGTTTATCCTGAACTACACTACTCTTCAAATGTTTGGGGTTGGTAATATTTTTAATTTTTTTGAAAAAGTATCTTATGCTCACTAAGGCTGCAGTTATTTGATCAAAAATAAACTAAAACAGTAATATTATGAAATATTATTACAATTTATTTATTTCTTATGCTTCTTTTATAACTTTCAATATATTTTAAAATGTAATTTATTCCTGTGATGGCAAAGCTGAGATTTCAGCATCATTACTCCACTCTTCAGTGTCACATGATCCTTCAGAAATCATTCTAATATGATTATTTGCTGCACAACAAACATTTCATATTATTATCAATGTTGAAAACTGTTGTGCTGCTTAATATTTTTGAGGAAACTGATACATTTTTAGGATTATTTGATGAATAGAAAGTTTAAAAGAACAGCATTTATTTGAAACGGATTGTTTTCTTGTAACAGCATAAAAGTCTTACATTTAGATTTTAATGCATCCTTTCTCAAAAAAGTATTAATTTCTTAAAAAAACATACTGATGGTCTGATCCCAAACTTTTGATTGGTAGTGTATATGAAGAGAATTTCTCATCAAAGTGAACTTTTCAAATGTATTAACAAAACCAAGCTCTTATAAGACCAAGTAGGATAAAAATGTATTTTGTGAAACATTTTTAAATTTCTCTCCCTGATTTTTTTTTTCTTAGGCATCATGCCGTCTGGACCAGGTACATGGGCGTTATCAAGAGTTGCATCCTTAGAATGTACCATGAGTAAAGACGCTCCGTTTACACATTTTCTCTCCCTTCATAATAACTCATCTGCATGCAGTCTAGCATCTGATGAATTTAGGGCCTAATGTTGGATTTTCCCGTTTGTCATCTTCTTTCTTTAATCTTTTCCCAAATATGTCCCCCCCGCACCCCCACCATCTGTCCATCTCTTTACCTCCCTCTCCTTCTATCCCTTCTTCATTCTTTCACCCCTTGGCCTCCAGAATTGTATGACTTGTAAATAAACACAGCATGATTTCCACAGACACTGTCTGCATTGTGTTTTCATTAACTCTGCTTTGTGGGTTTCCCTTTTAGCAAACTGACTGAAAAAAAACAAAAACAAAAAAACAAAACATGGTATATTTCGTAATGATGGAGGTTCAGAACAAAATTATGCACTGATCATACTTGATTTGATTGACATAATTTGGGGGTCCTAATGATAATTAACATGCAAACAGTCCAAAGGATGTTGTGGTTTGAGCTCTTATGGTCCATAAACTCCTGACCCCTCTGGCTTGACCAGAATAAGTGGGCACATGGTGCACTGATGGGTGTGAGGTCTGTGTGTGGGCCTATTGGGGGCCGGGAAAGCAGTAGGGGGCCACAATTTGTCAGGTCTTGGTGGCACAGTGAATGTGTGTGTTTTTGCAATAATGGTATGTAATGACAGCTGTCAGCCCTACCACATTACTATACAGGTTTTTTTGGTACAAGAGTAATGGCAAACAGATTTGTTTGCCCTTTTGTCATTTGCAGAGCAAAACAATGTTTATTCTTTTGTATAATTTGATAAACCTTGAATGCAATGCTTCCAACATCAGGAATACGCAACTGATTTTGTGACTTGACACAACTGAGTTAGGTACAATGTATAATATTTTCTTTGTTTACATGTATTTAAAGCCTCAACTAAATCAAATTATGTAA
Source organism: Anabarilius grahami (assembly GCA_003731715.1). Lineage (NCBI taxonomy): Eukaryota > Metazoa > Chordata > Actinopteri > Cypriniformes > Xenocyprididae > Anabarilius > Anabarilius grahami. Next base: position 9,435,037 of record RJVU01062584.1, on the reverse strand, counting down.
TGCTGACATGCTTGTATAAATATGATACTATACTAACATACTATTCTTACTATTACAACCAAATAGAGTAGTATTTAAGTGACATTCTTATTCTAGACTGTACAAAAATAACTATTTTCAAGTTCTCTCAATGATTCTTTGTATTGTCCATTTGAATTAGTTTGTTAACTAAATGTAAAATGCCTCATTCTGGCAATAAATTTGTTATGGCAACTACAGGTAAAACTACACTCCTGGGCAGAAGAAAAAAAGGGCCAAGCCAAAAATGGCAAAATATTTAGTGGTCTTTTTATGGACCATTTTAATCACAAATCACTGGTCAGGAAATTAGCAAGAATTACAGAAATGCTGTAGATAAAGCAGCTTGGCACAGAATAGCCTTCCCCAACTTGCAGACATCTTTTTTACAGGAAGAAGAGTCAGTGTTGTTGTTCCACTCAATGTTAATGGCTTCAAACAATTCATGAGAAGTTGAAAAATGTCTCCCAGTTCGTTTGAGTTTAATGTGAGACCAAATATTCACTATAGGGATCAAATCTGGACTCTGACCAGGCCGAAACATGACCTTGATAGGCTTGTTCTCAAGCCACTTCTTGATTTTCTTAGCAATTTGGGCAAGAGCTTTGTCTTGTTGAAAAATAACATCTGATCATTCAGAAGCAAGCCCTTCTGCATTATTCTCCTGTACTCCAAAGCATTAAATGACTTTTCCCAGTGAAGCTCACCAATACCAGCAGCTAAAAAGCTCCCCACACAATGACACCTCTTCCTCCATGCATTTGTCATTATATTTCTCACCAGATTTTCGAAGACACCGCTCTGGAGCATCACCATGCAACTTGTTTCATTTTGATTCATCACTCCAGACACAACTTCCCATATTCTGCCATTCTTTCTTTGATGTTTTTCTGAGACAGCAATGGCTTTTTAAGTAGTAGCTTACATTTAGCTAATTTCCTGATCAATTTGAGGTTAAGACAATTAAAAGCTTAGTTAACAGTTCACACAACTCTCAAGAACGGTGACAATGAAGAAATATAAAAAGAGGAGCTCTTAACATCACAACCCAACACATAACTAACAATAATAACAAAACAACAACAAAAAGTTGAATTCAGCAAACAGCAAAACAATAATCCTTTAACAGAAACAGCAGCAGCAATATTCCAAAAAATAACAATTGCAACAAATGATTCTTTGTTCTAACTGTGTTTGAATACATTTGGGGAATTCTGTTAATGTAATTACAAGTAAATCAGATTTCTTTGGTATTTGTGACTCAAAATTTGTGTGTATATATGCCAAAAGTGAATTTTGTCAATGTTGTAGTAGAGTACATTAGCAGATAAACCTAGTCTTAAAGCCACAAACTCCAATTTTTAATTCATGCTCTGTTGTTTGAGTTTGTGAAGTAAAAGTGTATGAGCAGTAAGAATGCGAGTCTTTCCGTTGCCTCTCATTTCTACTTATATCAGCCTGCGAGCACCTCCAGTTTCAATATTTAGACACTGCAAAAAAAGCTAACAACTTTTCCAAGTAGACTTGCGTCCTGTCCTCCCTTCTTTCACTCTACCTCGCCTCCTCTGTCTCTCTCTCTCTCTCTTTCTCTTTCTAGTTTGCTCTCTAATTTTTGTCTACATTCCACTAGCTTCTCCCAAGCTATAAATATCCAGCCGAATGAAAGGAACAGAGAGAGCGAGAGACCGAAAAAGATGGGAGAGATGAAGGGTGACTTTAGGTGGAGGGGAAAAGAGAGAAAGAAAGTTGTAGGCTGTGGGGGGCGAGTTTAAATGAAACCAGGTGGGGTCTCTGCCTTGGTGTGTTTGTGTGTGTGTGTGTGTGTGTGTGTGTGTGTGTGTGCGTGGGGGCTGGTTCATATGTGTGTATGGAGGGGGGTTGGCTTTTCTATCGTTGAGCTGGACACATT
>RJVU01062584.1:9398522-9425113 GCA_003731715.1 Anabarilius grahami | reverse complement strand
TTGACTGTTAGCGCTTGAATGACTCAGGCACAAACAGGTGGTCAGGGGAAACGGTCAGCTAGTTTTTGCGCTCAGACAACTGTGGGAGTCTTGCTGAAGTCTTGGCAGGGGGCTGGTCTGCAGGGGGTCGAAGAATTTACTAAGACTGAGGCATCCCAGCTGTCGTCTACCGTCAAAAGGAAGCGGATACAGATAACGTTACTCAAGACGTTACTTCCCATGAGCAGTGAACCGATAAATGCTGCAATAACTACATTCCAGAGTTATGCTAGATCCAATGCTATAAACTGAGAAGAAAAGGAAAGATAATAACTGAGCCAGAGATGTGTCCATAATAAATTTCCATGATTGTCTCACAAAAACAGATGTGGATGAGTGTGAACGGGACAGTCACGACTGCCAGCCCAGTCAGCAGTGTTTCAATACAGAAGGCTCCTTCTCCTGCCAGTGTCCAGATGGGTATCGCAAAGTGGGCACAGAATGCATCGGTGAGAAATGAAACGCCTGTCGTTTTGTAGCAATACAACAACATCTTTATTTATTCATACTCATGTCGTTCCAAGCCTTCCTTTGTGAAAAAGAAGTTTGCTTCGATGTCCTGATTGTGCACTTGTAGAGTACTTCAAATCTTAATCATGTGAAGTGAAGTGCTTGATTTCAAGTAATAGTTAAAATTATAGTTATTATTATACTTTAAGTGTACTAAATTGCAACTTCATCATTCCAAATGTGTAATTATAAACATATGTAAACGCATTACGCACAAGTTTCAATAAAAATTACATTTAAATATATTTTAGCTTACCATAAATGCTTGTCAGTACATTCGGCTGTACACTTAAGCATATTCTTTTAAAAAGTGCATTATTTGCATCATAAGTTCTCTTTTGAAAAGTATGCTCAGGTGAACTTTTCCCAGAAGGGTTTCTTCGTTTCAGAAACGCTTCAGAAATGACACAAATCAAGAGTGTTACAAATGGCTTGTGGATATTGCAAGTCTTTTGAAGCCATACAAAAGATTCATATGAGGAACAGACCAAAATGTAAACCATAAAATGTTCCCTTTAGGTTAGTTGCAGTACCTCAAAAGATATTACTAGCTTGACAAGAGCTAATATTATCTTTAAATAAGATCATTTATCTCATGTTAATTGATATATTGATATCTTAATTTGGTTTCTATTATTATCTAAATGGCGGCACAGTAGCTCAGTAGCTCGGATTAAAGATTACCACGACAAACACATTTTTTTCTGTGTATTAACCTACACAAATTAATTGTTCATCACAAGACTAGTAATGTGCCCTAACAAAGTAAATAGGGTCAATTTTGATTTCATGAGGGCTTTAAGTGAATTAAAGACACTAAATTGTCCATAGGTGTGAATGCGTGTGCGTGTGTGTGTGTAAGAGAGAGTCCCAAGCCATGTAATGGGGAGGGTTAGGGACAGACCTGGCAACCTACCCCGGAAAAATCATTGCCAAGAAAATTCATGGCCAGAGATTCTTTGGCAAGTGATGGCCATAGAATCACCAAGAGATGGATACGACTGAAATGGTAATATGTAGATAATCTAAATATTAACATTTAATATTTAAAAATATCTATAAATATAACTTTAAAATAGCTATTTCTTATTTGTAAATCCTTTTAAACCTTAGGAATTTTGTATCCACACCTATCAATGTGAAGTCAAGTCACCTTTATTTATATAGCGCTTTTTACAATGCAGATTGTGTCAAAGCAGCTTCACAGTTAAAACAGGAAAACAATTTTGGCTGCACAGCAGCTCTAGAAGTAAATGGTGTCATTGTCCAGCTTAAGTAAGTTCACTATTGAATGTAATCAATTCAATTTACTAAGTTGTTCCCATGATTATGTCCCAGAGTGGCTACCACTGTTTGAGCAAAGTGTGCCTTAAATAACAAAATGGTGAGATAATCTGTCATTGTCTGTCCAATCATACCAATGAGGAATTAACATTTTTTTTATTTGTAATCTAATTTTATGTTTTCATACTTTTCAGACATTGACGAGTGTCGGTACCGCTACTGCCAACATCGCTGTGTTAATGTCCCTGGCTCATTCTCCTGCCAGTGTGAGCCTGGTTTCCAGCTGGCTGGCAACAATCGCTCCTGTATTGGTAAGCCAACCCACACTCTTACTCCCACGCCCCGTTTTGCCATACCCTGAGTCATAGGCCAACCCACCCNACACACACACACACGCACACACACACTCACACACACACACACACACACACACTCACACACACAAGCACTCAGAATCCAAACCCACGTACTTACACAACTCCATCCTACACCTCATTTTCTTTGAGTAAGAGCCAAAATATAAACCAGTAAAAGAGCACTTTGTGCAAGGAGGAAAACGAGACATTGAGACATTAAAGTCAGTGTGAACAGTTGTTTTCAGCACATTTTACTTTTATAATTACATGTTCAACATGAAAAAAAAGTAGAATGGGACTTTGATTGGAATTGTTTGTCGGAGTCAGGAAGAATGCGATTTTGCTATTTAAAGTCCCCCTGTAGTCAATAATTTTACCACTTAAAACTCATCTTTGATCACGTAAATGACATATTTAAACATTTTATTTTCCTGTGAAAAAATTCTTCATTCCTTAAAATAGCTTGAATGTAACTCTACACCCTTGCTTCATTTAGTATACGCGGATCTATGAATATGCTAATTATCCCCGCCTCCACTCACTCGCACGACTCACAAGCACAGAGATCCACTCTGTGGTCAACTTACTGAGGTAAACGCTGCAAAATGGTATTGATTTTTTACGTCGGACACATAACAGTATATAATATGATTAGCTTGACTACTTATCAAACAGCTAATAATGAGTTGCTAATGTTACACAAACCATGTTCCTGTTCGCCACCTCAGAGTCAGACAGCTGCTTTCTGAAAATCATTATCCTTTGAAACGGTTTGAACAACTCGAACGTCGGTGGAGAAAGACATATAGTTCATAAAACATCGGAATATACATCATACACCCGCTATATTGCAGAAAAATATACGGGTATAACCTTCTTTTGAGACTCCCTTGCTTCAGAGTGGTCATAGTTAATGATATGCTAAAACCCCCCCGCACATTGATGTAATTGGTTACAAGGTAGTTTGTGACATCAGAAGCACCAGTGATTTCAAACTATGTTGTTAGATCAATGCAGTTTTAAAGAGAAAATACACAGCAATGGTGTTGACTTATGAATTTGCACATAGTTTGTCTTAAAGCATATTAAAATGACCACATAGACATATAAACAACATTAAAAACTTGATTTTCACCATAGGGGGACTTTAATATTATCCAGTAGCCTGAGAGGCCAAAGTAATTTCAGTAGAAAATTAAAGTCTTTTATTTTATTTTTTTTTACTCTTTTTATATTACAATTTTGTCATGTTGATTAAGTCTTTTAATTTAAAATTATTAGTGTGTTGTTGTTATTAATATATTTTTTTGTCTGTAGAATAATAGGACGTGGCCCCTTTAAGAACAGTGCGCCCTTCACTTTTTTCTCTCCCGGGGGAGACAAAATTTGCAACAAAATTAAACAGAACTTTACTTCAGAACTTCATTTAGGGTATCATTATGACCTGAGTTTTGATTTGCTTAGCCACTTAAAATTATTAGATATTATTGCCAACAAAAATGGATTATCCGATTGCCTTTTTTAGTGACTGCAATCCTTCACTGCTTGCCTTGCTCTCAGTGTTTTCATATATGATTCCATCTGCTTTGTCATTCTGTTGCACTCAGATGTTGATGAGTGTGGCATGGGGGCCCCCTGCAGTCAGAGGTGTTATAACACGTACGGGACGTTCCTGTGTCGATGTGAGCAGGGTTATGAGCTGGGGCCAGATGGCTTTGCCTGCAATGGTAAGCTGGGTGCAAACACAAACCAATGTGAAAAACTAAAATAAATACACATATTTGTGAAAAATATTTATGCAACTTACAACTGGAGCAACTGATCATATTCATTGTCTGTCTACAGACATAGATGAGTGCAGCTACTCCAGTTACCTGTGCCAGTATCAGTGTGTTAATGAGCACGGCAAATTCTCCTGTGTCTGTCCTGATGGCTATCAGCTCCTGAGCACACGCCTCTGCCAAGGTTAATGCTCTCTCACTGAACACTCTTCTTCCCAATTCACTCAGGAAAAAAGATAGACATTCTTTATTTTCTTTCAATCTAGACATAAACGAATGTGAGACAGGAGCTCATCAGTGCTCTGATGGACAGACTTGTGTGAACATTCATGGAGGTCACAAATGTGTCGACAACAAAAGCTGTCAGGAACCCTATGTGCAAGTGTCCGAAAAGTAAGTGAACAATTTGTAAATACCACGAGACACTTGCAGGCTATTCAGTTCACACACAGTTATGAGAGATATTTTCCTCTTCATTAATTGTCTATAGTTCATCAGTAGTGCCTATTTGAGACATACCTGACATGGTTTCTCATATCGCTTGGTTTATTTTTCCATGTCTCAGGCCAGTTCTTGAGTCTGTGCCTCTGAGCATGTCTCAACATTATCTGCAAAGTTCCACAAGCTTTTAATGAATAACAGGTGGTCAGGCATTTCTGAAGAAATATCTGGCTAGATGGATGGCATCCAAAATTTTAAGCCAATTTGCTGGACATATGGTACACATTCTTCTATAATTTGGTACAGTTGTGGCTAACACAGTCATTAGTCATGCAAAAACATGACCTAGTGGGTGAAAACAATACTATTTACTATATTCAGTTCAATTCAGTCTAAATCAGTCCAGTCCTGTAAAATTTTGTTTATACATTTCAGAACAGATCAGTTCAAATCTATTCAATTCACTTTCGTTTAGTGCTGAAACCTTTTACAGTCAATCTTTCCTGACTGATATCGTTGTCTCTCTTCATTGCAGTCGCTGTACGTGTCCTGTCACAAAGCCCAGCTGTCGAGACATGCCCTACTCCATTGTGCATCGCTACATGAGCATCACATCCGAGCGCACCGTCCCCTCAGACATCTTTCAGATCCAGGCCACCAGTGTCTATCCTGGAGCCTATAACACCTTCCGCGTCCGCTCTGGAGATGACAATGGAGATTTTTACATCAGGGTATGTTTAAGTTTTAATTACTGCATATTCTGAAAGAATAGCTTAAATTGGTGTATAATATTTTTATACTAAAAACTGACGTTAATTTTGGTTTTTGGTTCTTTTAGCAATTAGTTCATTAGTCTTGTTTTCTAGTACAATGATGCAAACACCCTCAAAACAAGCTTAATTTATATCTTGAATAAAGTTACATTTTTCTTACCCCATTGGCAAAATATGTTCTTGGTCTTCTGGAGGTTTTTTATGTTTTAGAAATTCTCTTATGCTCACCGAGACTGCATTTATTTGATTAAAAATACTGCAAAAACAGTAGTATTTTTAAATTATTATTACAAATCAAATACTATTTAAAATAAGTGCTTTCTATTTTAATGCATCTTAAAATGTAATTTATTCCTGTGACGGCAAAGCTGATTTTTCAGCATCATTACTCCACTCTTCAGTGTCACATGATCCTTCAGAAATCCCTCTAATATGATGATTTGCTGCTCAAAAAACATTTATTATTAATACAGTGGGTACGGAAAGTATTCAGACCCTCTTAAATTTTTCACTCTTTGTTATATTGCAGCCATTTGCTAAAATCATTTAAGTTCATTTTTTTCCTCATTAATGTACACACAGCACCCCATATTGACAGAAAAACACAGAATTGTTGACATTTTTGCAGATTTATTAAAAAAGAAAAACTGAAATATCACATGGTCCTAAGTATTCAGACCCTTTGCTCAGTATTTAGTAGAAGCACCCTTTTGATCTAATACAGCCATGAGTCTTTTTGGGACAGATGCAACAAGTTTTTTACACCTGTATTTGGGGATCCTCTGCCATTCCTCCTTGCAGATCCTCTCCAGTTCTGTCAGGTTGGATGGTAAACGTTGGTGGACAGCTATTTTTAGGCCTCTCCAGAGATGCTCAGTTGGGTTTAAGTCAGGGCTCTGGCTGGGCCATTCAAGAACAGTCACGGAGTTGTTGTGAAGCCACTCCTTCGTTATTTTAGCTGTGTGCTTAGGGTCATTGTCTTGTTGGAAGGTAAACCTTCGGCCCAGTCTGAGGTCCTGAGCACTCTGGAGAAGGTTTTCATCCAGGATATCCCTGTACTTGGCGGCATTCATCTTTCCCTCGATTGCAACCAGTCGTCCTGTCCCTGCATCTGAAAAACACCCCCACAGCATGATGCTGCCACCACCATGCTTCACTATTGGGACTGTATTGGACAGGTGATGAGCAGTGCCTGGTTTTCTCCACACATACCGCTTAGAATTAAGGCCAAAAAGTTCTATCTTGGTCTCATCAGACCAGAGAATCTTATTTCTCACCATCTTGGAGTCCTTCAGGTGTTTTTTAGCAAACTCCATGCGGGCTTTCATGTGTCTTGCACTGAGGAGAGGCTTCCGTTGGGCCACTCTGCCATAAAGCCCCGACTGGTGGAGGGCTGCAGTGATGGTTAACTTTTTCTCATCTCCCGACTGCATCTCTGGAGCTCAGCCACAGTGATCTTTGGGTTCTTCTTTACCTCTCTCACCAAGGCTCTTCTCCCCCGATAGCTCAGTTTGGCCGGACGGCCAGCTCTAGGAAGGGTTCTGGTCGTCCCAAACGTCTTCCATTTAAGGATTATGGAGGCCACTGTGCTCTTAGGAACCTTAAGTGCAGCAGAATTTTTTTTGTAACCTTGGCCAGATCTGTGCCTTGCCACAATTCTGTCTCTGAGCTCTTCAGGCAGTTCCTTGACCTCATGATTCTCATTTGCTCTGACATGCACTGTGAGCTGTAAGGTCTTATATAGACAGGTGTGTGGCTTTCCTAATCAAGTCCAATCAGTATAATCAAACACAGCTGGACTCAAATGAAGGTGTAGAACCATCTCGTGGATGATCAGAAGAAATGGACAGCACCTGAGTTAAATATATGAGTGTCACAGCAAAGGGTCTGAATACTTAGGACCATGTGATATTTCAGTTTTTCTTTTTTAATAAATCTGCAAAAATGTCAACAATTCTGTGTTTTTCTGTCAATATGGGGTGCTGTGTGTACATTAATGAGGAAAAAAAATGAACTTTAATGATTTTAGCAAATGGCTGCAATATAACAAAGAGTGGAAAATTTAAGGGGGTCTGAATACTTTCTGTACCCACTGTATCAGTGTTGAAAACAGTTGTGCTGCTTAATATTTTTGTGGGAACAGTGATATATTTTTTAGTATTATTTGATTAATAGAAAGTTCAAAAGAAGTGTTTTTAAAAAATATATAATTATTTTGTAACAATATAAATGTCTTTACTGTGACTTTTAATCAATTTAATGCATCCTTGCTGTAAAACAAAAATATATATATTTGTGACCCTGGACAACTAAACCAGTCATAAGTCGCACAGGTATATTTGTAGCAATAGCCAACAATACATTGTATGGGTCAAAATTATCTACTTTTCTTTTATGCCAAAAATCATTAGGATATTAAATAAAGATCATGTTCCATGAAGATATTTTGTAAATTTCCTACTGTAAATACATCAAAAAATGAGTGAGTGGATATGATTGCTAAGGACTTAATTTGGACAACTTTAAAGGCGATTTTCTCAATATTTTGATTTTTTTTGCACCCTCAGATTCCAGATTTTCAAATAGTTGTATCTCAGACAAATATTGTTCTAACAAGCCATACATCAATGGAAAACTTATTTTTTCAGCCTTCAGATGATGTATAAATCTCAATTTTAAAAAATTGACCCTTATGACTGGTTTTGTGGTCCAGGGTCACATATAGTTAAAAAATTATATAAATGCCAGTGTATATACAAATATTAAAAGTCACAGTATTCTGTCCATGAAATCAAGAAGACTTCTTTGATTAGTGCCATCAAGACTAATACATTTCTCACACAGCCAAGTTTTGGAAGTGATCTTGTGCCTGTCATGTGTCTTTCCTCAGCAAATCAACAACATCAGTGCCATGCTTGTTCTCGCCCGCGCCGTGAAAGGCCCCAAAGAGTATGTGCTGGATTTGGAGATGGTTTCTGTCAACCCGCTCATGAGCTACCACACCAGTTCTGTCCTGCGCTTAACCATCTACGTTGGGCCTTATGCTTTTTAACTGAAAGAGATGTAGAGATGCCTAGAGAGGAAAAGGGGTGGAAGAGTGGAAGCACTGATTGATTCATCCAACAAGGAGGGCTTATGAGCTGGATATGTCTGCCAAATGACAGACATCATTTCCAAGATTGTACAGAAGTCATTCTCATGAGAGATGTACCAACCTATTCAATTTCTACATCGTAAATAATAATAAAAAAGGCTATTAGAGACAGGCACTATATTTTAAGGACAAAATGTCTACAATGTAATAACTCACTATATTGTGTCATATGGAAAATGGCAAAGTTACCAGCTGCACTATGACTCCAAACCTGCTGTACAACCTATGTAAACTGTCTTTTGTCATTTCTAAATGCCTCTTTCTCAGGATGAGGGGTACAGCTCTGCAGACTCATTCCTCTGGTTTGCTCTTCCAGTTCAGAAGTCAGCAATAATAATTAATCCCTCCTTTTCAAATAGATGTAGCAATAACAATATCAAGGCTGTAAAAAATATCTCTGTATTTTCTTAGTGTCAAAAGCTTCTATTAATGTTCCACTATGTATAATCCATCTCTATTGTTGTTATTCATTGTTGTTATTCAGTAACCACTCAGTCATTCCAAACCTCTACCCCACCACCACCATCAATAATGCTTACATTATTTTGTGTTGGGTTTATTTTATTTTTATTTTTTTATACCATGCTGCCATTGTTGTATTTTCGATCCTGGATTTATTACTGTAATAAATTTGATAAGACTATAAAAATCTGGCTCCAGATCCACATATGTTTGCATTCCCGCAGGGATGTTTTCTTGGCATTTCTCAGCTATGCGTCTTCTTCCGCCTAATGGAAAGTCTCGCTCACGTGCCCTGCTTAACCCTTCCACCCACCCTTCCGATCTCTTGAGTCATCTAACCACGGGATAGACTGGAACCCCATTGAGGAGCTGTCCGCCTCTCTGCAGCCTTATTAGCACAAGCCTGACAAGAAAGAGAACTGATTTAGAGGTGATAAAATTATATATATATATATATATATATAATTTACTGCATCTTGCCTAAACTATATATGGAAAATGTTAAGGTGGAAAACAATGACGATTCATTTAGTAAAGTAGTAAGCACTATTCCAAAACTCAATCTTTTATAATCAATACTATGTTGTTTCCACTGAGTCACAGATGCAGGTTAATAGAACTTTCTGGATCTGATCCTGATTCAACACTAGCAGAAAGAGGGCCCTTTCTCAGAATGGCAATGAGAACTTTTCTGATTGGAATTACAGTGGCTTGAATCATAGTGGAGTTATTGTACTTGAGGCTAATGGGGTAATGATGTCACAATATGACTTAGAGTACATGATTGTGTGTAGGAGGTGTACTTGTTAATGTTAGGTTATGCAAAATATTTAAATAGCAAAAAATAACATTAACAATATAAAATGCTACATTACTATAAATTATATATTAATATAATATAATATAGAATTCAAATTGTCCTCCTTTGAAATTGCACTTTTTTTTTAAAAACATTTTTATTGAACATTAAACATGTAAAATGACAAGAAAATAAGCCAAGAAAATACATTTTAAAATATTTTAACCACCTTCCCACAACCCCCCTTTTCCAGTAAAATGCTACCAAACGTCTTGCAAGAACTAGACAAATGTCATTCATTTTAGTATAATAACCTGATAGTGATAAACTTACAGGAATTAAACCCAAAGCACATATTTCAGGAGTCACTGGAAATGGTTTTGAGATTATTGAGGAAATTACTGTTGTCACTTTTTGCCAGAATGTCTTAATCACCTCACATTCCCAGATACAATGAAAGAATGTTCCCTTATGTTTTTGGCATTTAAAACAGATGTCTGGAATGTTTGGGTTAAACTTATTTAACTTTTCAGGGGTTACATAAGTATGCATTATCCAGTTAAATTGGATCAGCTTAAATCTAGTATTAATTGACAAATTTTGGGCTCCGATACATATCTGTCTCCATTCTAAATCTGAAAGGTCATACTGCAGATCTGTACCCCAAGCGACTCTTGAAATAGCACTTTTATTTAAAATGTAGACAATTGTTATATATATTATAATATTAATATTTATTTATTGTATATTAAAATATTGTACTTAACATTAATCCCAAAAAGTATGCATTTTAACAATTTAATTTATCAGTTTAAATATTTTGCACAACCTAATATGAACAAGAACATCCATCCACCCATTCTCCAAACCACTTATCCTCTATAGGTTCTTAGGGTATACTATATTGTATTATGTTAAACTTACACTACTATATTATATATAATAATAATAATAATAATTAGTATTATTATAATATATTATAGTGTATCTGCATTAAAGGATGCATATCGCTCTGTCCCACGTGCAGATTTGGGTCTCTCTGATCACTGTCTGGTTCATCTTAAAACCGACTGATATCGGCTAAACTTGTAACAAGGACTGTAAAAAGATGGACTAATGAAGCAGAGCGGGATTTACAAGCCTGCTTCGAGTGCACTGATTGGACTGTTTTTGAGGCTGCTGCCACCGATCTGGACGAGCTCACAGAGACCTCTAACATCAAATATCAGTTTCAGTGAGGATATGTGCATCTCTACGAGGACTCATTTAACTTACAACAATGACAAACCACGGTTTACTGCAAATCTCAGACAGCTTCATCAGGCCAAAAAAGACACCTACAGGAATGGGGACAGAGTCTTGTATAAACAAGCCAAAAACGTACTGACAAAAAAGATCAGAGTGGCTAGGAGAAACTACTCTGAAAAGCTGAGAAACCAGTTTTCAGCCAATGACCCTGCATCAGTGTGGAAAGGACTAAAAGACATAACCAACTACAAGACACCTCCTCCCCATCACTGTTTTGAATTAACGACTGGCCGTTGATTTGAATAAGTTTTATTGCAGGTTTGAAAAACCCGGTCTCACACCAATTCTGACCATCTCTCAACACATTCATTAACACCTCTGGCAATCCGTGAAAAGTATGCATGTCGGGTCTACTAGAAACAGAAGACAAGGAAAGAACTAGGGCCGGACGGCTTTACACCAGCCTGTCTGAAATCCTGTGCTGACCAGCTGGCCCCCATCTTCACAAACATCTTCAACAGATCACTAGAGCTATGCGAAGTTCCTTCCTGCTTCAAATGTTTCACCATCATCCCCATCCCAAAGAAACACAAAATCACAGGACTGAATGACTACAGACCTGCTGCTTTAACGTCTGTGGTCATGAAGTCATTTGAAAAACTGGTGCTGACCCACCTGAAGGACATTACTGGGCCCTTGCTGGACCCCCTGACGTTTGCTTATTGAGCAAACAGGTCTGTGGATGTTGCAGTCAATATGGGACTGCACCACATCTGGACAAACCAGGGACTTGTGTGAGGATCCTGTTTGGCGACTTCAGCTCGGCCTTCAACGGGCAACAGCTAGTGAGGCTTCTCATCCAACACCCGCACGATCAGCACTGGACCATGGACTGCTGAGCGAATCGCTGCTAAACCATCACCACTCTCCAAGAACTGTACTCATCCAGAGTAAGTTAAAGTGCTGGCAAAATCATTCTGGACCCCTCACATCCAGGCCACTTTCTCTTTGAACTGTTGCCATCTGGTCGGCGCTACAGAGCACTGAGCACCAGAACAGCCAAACACAAGAAAAGTTTTTTCCTCTATTTCATGAACAGTTAAATTCCCCCACTGGGTAATAAACATCTGCATTTGTGTATAACACATACATACACCGATCAGGCATAACATTATTACCACCTTTCCTAATATTGTGTTGGTCCCCCTTTTGCTGCCAAAACAGCCCTGACCCGTCGAGGCATGGACTCCACTGGACCCCTGAAGGTGTGCTGTGGTATCTGGCACCAAGATGTTAGCAGCAGATCCTTTAGGTCCTGTAAGTTGTGAGGTGGGGCCTCCATGGATTAGACTTGTTTGTTCAGCACATCCCACAGATGCTCGATTGGGGAATTTGGAGGCCAAGTCNGTTTCAGTGAGGATATGTGCATCTCTACGAGGACTCATTTAACTTACAACAATGACAAACCACGGTTTACTGCAAATCTCAGACAGCTTCATCAGGCCAAAAAAGACGCCTACAGGAATGGGGACAGAGTCTTGTATAAACAAGCCAAAAACGTAAGTTGTGAGGTGGGGCCTCCATGGATTAGACTTGTTTGTTCAGCACATCCCACAGATGCTCGATTGGGGAATTTGGAGGCCAAGTCAACAAGTGGTGTGTCAGGGTGCCCAGTCAGCAGGCTATGCAGCCCCATACACAACAAACAGCGATGCACTGTGTATTCTGACACCTTTCTATCAGAACCAGCATTAACTTCTTGAGCAGTTTAAGCTACAGTAGCTAGTCTGTTGGATTGGACCACACGGGCCAGCCTTCGCTCCCCACGTGCATCAATGAGCCTTGGCCACCCATGACTCTGGACCCTTGGACCACTTTTGATAGATACTGACCACTGCAGACCGGGAACACCCCACAAGAGCTGCAGTTTTGGAGATGTTCTGGCCCAGTCGTCTAGCCATCACAATTTGGCCCTTGTCAAACTCGCTCAAATCCTTACGCTCGCCCATTTTTCCTGCTTCTAACACATCAGTCTTGAGGACAAAATGTTCACTTGCTGCCTAATATATCCACCCACTAACAGGTGCCGTGATGAAGAGATAATCAGTGTTATTCACTTCACCTGTCAGTGGTCATAATGTTATGCCTGATCGGTGTATTTTTTTATATTTTTATATAGAATAATCACTTATTCTATTTTGTTCTATTTTTTATCATCTGTGTCTTGTCAATGTCATTCTGTCTCTACTGTGGAAGCTTCTGTCACCAAGACAAATTCCTTGTATGTGTAAGCATACTTGGCAAGAAAGCTCTTTTTGATTCTGATTCTGAAAAGGGCTCTGCAGGGCTGTGAGGTATACTATATTATATTCAATATATATTATGTCAATAATATACAAAAAATTTGTGTTCTTTGGGTTAAACTATGCCTTTATTTTAAAAGATTTGTTCAAATATTCATAATGTTCAATTTATGCTGCATTACACACGTATAGACTGACCTGGAAAGCAAAATCAAGACCATTCCAGAATACAAGATACATTCAGACTATTTGCCGTCAGTCATGAATGCAGTTCTAGAACCTTCTAGCTGCCATCACTGCTTCCGTTTGTTCTTTAGCTGCTTTTCAGGAGTGACCACTTGTACTGATCAATCACAGCCGAAAAAAGCAATGGGAAAATACCCACTTTTGCGTTTCATCATCCCCGGCGCTGCTCACCCATCCCACTGCTATCTCCAGTGCTCTGTGCCAACAAACACACACATACACAGAGTTCTACTCTCTCTGAAACAAACCAGTGATGACTCATTCCCTGCAAAGTCTTACATAATCACAGGTCTGAAACCTGACTCTGGTCTGCCACATGGGGGCAGTGCAGCACACAGAGTCTAAGGCCCAAAATAGAAGAACTTGAAGTGATGGAATCTTGCAGCTGGTTTTGTAACCTAATTGTCCAGTGAACCAGATTCTTTACCTCCTTCCTGTGAACTGACTGGCTACATGTTCCCGGGCTAGACTGTACAACTGTGAATGGCATCTCATACAAGCATGTAGTCGGTCACACGCACACATACACACCTGAGAATCTAATATAGGTGAGTAATATAACATGGCACATTCATTTGTAAACGCAGATGGACACAGATGGCACCAGCATGTTCTTCGATCATTACCTCATAGCAGAGATCATGATAGAGACGTGTTCTTTAGGAAGTGGGTGACGGGGATGTATGTGGGTGAGAACGTGGCATTCTCATGCCGTTTCCTGCTGGATGGCAGACAAACGGTAAACCCAACTGTGAGCCAAACGCAGGAGCGAGATGTGCTGTACCCACCCAGCAGGCACAGAGAGAGAGGAGGGCTGATGAACTCTGCCAATATGCCTCCGCATGTGGAGGTGTCCTTCAGAAAAGGTGTGTGTGTGCATGGGTGTGTGAAAAAGTTATATATACTGACTCATGTGTCATGGTGTCCTATGGAGTGGAGGGACACTCCACAGTTCATGCCAAATGTGACCTCATTTATGGGTCAGGAATAGGTGAGTGGGTGGAGTGGGAATGGACCGGATGTCCTGGGACTGAACTGTCTTCTTGTACAAATACCCTTTCTGATCATCTATCTTGAATCAAGTGAACTTGATTCTTTTCTGCTTCATGCTTATGAACAGAGGCCAAATGTGGTTGTAACTCAACCAAAACAGGCTTTTCAAAACAACATAAAATGTAACATACAACGTAACAAAATAAAACACAACATAAAACAACATAGAACAACATAGAACATAACAACATAAAAAAAGTTACCTAAAACATAACATTAACATAAAACAACATAAAACAGCATATAACATAACAAAAACATAACAACAAAGCATAACATAAAACAACATAAAACACAACATAAAACATAACAAAACATAACAACAAACATAACACAATAAAACATTTTCTGCTTTCTTTTGAACCTTTTGAACTGCTGGCTATGAAGGAAGGCCAAATGTGATTTTATACAACCAAAAACAGGCTTTTCAAACATAACATAACATATAGCACAACATATAACATCATATTGTATACTGTAACATAACATATAACAACATATAACACAACATAATATAACATAACTTAAAATATTTCTGATCACCTATCTTAAATCATGTGAACTTGATTTGTTTCCACTCTCTTTTGAACCGACTGCTGGCTATATGAACGAAGGCCAAATGTGTGTCATTCAACTAAAAACAGGCCTTTCAATATGGCAGATTTCTGCATTCAATTCAGACTGTATTAATTCATCACTTTCTTGCTGTGAAGGTGATTCTTAATGCTGTGTCTGCAACCCTCACCATAGTGAAACTGTGTGGCAAAAAGTGTAGGCAACTCCAAAAAACAAAAACAAAAAACTGCTGATCAGATTATTTCTTTGCACAGCCAGGAACAAATATATTTTTATAGTCAGGAACGAGAGAGTTTTTCCTTCATGCTTGAGTGCGCACATTAATTGAGACACAGGACCCCTCAGGAAATTCCCCACAAACACGGCTGCTGTCAGTCATTGAGACAGAACCACTATATTTACCTGGATATCCATGGTTATTTTTGAATGAAAAGAGGAAACACTATTGCCCTCCACCTGCTTTTTCAAACACATTAGGCCATAACAAAACAAGCACTCACCGTCCGTGACATCCGCTGCATTAATTGCATAACAAACAACAGATCAGTATTCATGCTATCTATATTTGCTAAGCATGTGTGGGGAGGCAGTGGGCAAAGCAAACAGAAATTTTGCATTTAGTCCTAAATATAAACACCAAACATGCCAATCTCCCGGATAACAACCCAATTTAAACTAGTTAGAACTGGTTTGTAGTTGGTTGTGAAACACAAAAGAAGATATTTTGATATTTTGTCCAAACCAAACACTGGATCTCATTGAATTTCATTGCATGGACAAAAACTCAAAATATGATATTCTGAATATGCCTGTTTCATACAGGTTTGGATGACATAATTTTCATTTCTGGCTGAACTAGTCCCCCTGAAATCAAAATGTAAGTTTTTTAGCTTGAATATGTATAATGAATATGAATATGTTAGCCTTAAGGTTATGAATAAGCTGTTGTGTTCCAAAACAATGACAAAATTTGCATTTAGGAGAAATAAGCATTCAAAACTTACAGTCTCTCACTTCCGATTTCAGCTTCTCATCAAATCTTCTGTCCAATCAAATGCTCTCTAGAATCTGAAGTCCCGCCCCCTCCTACACTACAAACAGACGCTGAAGCTGCGGCTGAAATCGGTCATTTGTTCACACATTTACTAGTTTCTACATGGTGAATGGCACATAGTGCACTACATAGAGGATAGGAAACGATTCAAACAGTGTAAATATGCTTTCCATTGACGCAAATTTAGTTTTCGCGTCGGTGTCACATGAACCGCTGCAGCGCGAGCAAAATTCTGCTCTGGTTCAGAGACACGAGAGCACAGAGCAGATCATATCCGCGGACCGCGAGTCGGCTCAGACCACAAAAGATATCAGACCCATTTGAATTCTTCACAGAATGCTGTATTTTAAAGCGATATAGAGGAGAATAGGAGGAGAAACGGTTAGAGATTAGAAGGAAACTGAGGTTTTACAGAGTTTAACGGCTCTGACCGAGCTTTTTTTTTAAAGGGGCGGAGCTGTTTGATATGTCCCGCCCTGTCTTCCTGTTTCAGTTGAAATGACGTCAACACACTGAATAATGCCACGCGTTCCAAGGCAATTCAATGGGCCTTTAAAAATAAAGGTTCTTTATCGGCATCAATGGTTCCATAAAGAACTTTAACTTTCATGAAACATTTATATTGTACAAAATGTCCTTTAGATTATTAAAATATTCTTCACACTAAGAAAAAAAAGAAAAAAAGAACTGCTCTCAAAGGATCTTTGGGGAAACAAAAATCTCAAAAATGGCATCGCTGCAAAAACATTTTATTTTTAAAGAATGTATCCCTTTAAAATGGCAGTTAGTATCTGGTTCATTGATGGTCTACGAACAAGAAAACCTAAAGCACATCAACAACTGGATTTCCCAGCAGAGTTGTCTAATAAAGCTAATATAAGATTAGAAATAGCCTTTCTAAACAAAGGTGTCAATGTTTTGCGACCCTCAATGGACAGTTAGCAGGGTTTGCGTGGGGAATAACATGCTCAAATGGGTGATTGGGGTTTACGCAGTAGCTCCATTAGCATGTGTCATTAGCTTCAGTCTACTGCATCCTGATTAAAGGAGGATCTCCACAGAACAGCAGACAGGGGGCTCTTTCATAAAAAGGGACACGTGTTGGTCACTGATAATTGGGCCATTTGTTTAAGGGAATTAAATTGACCTCTGAATATTACCAACATGCCTTGATTAGGGCCTCGTCTGAGCTGGAGTGACTTAGATAACAAGAGTCATCTACCTCATCTGCCACTGATTGGCTATTCAGATGAGCCTAACGAGGAGGGCTAATTACATTATATGACTCACAACCTGGGAACTAGATTCAGGACTGACAGGTAATTTCATATAAGTTATAGCAAATATCTGGATTAGTGTGCTACATTTCTTTATATGCTTTCATAATCTCACCCTTGTCATGCGTTGAATACAAGGAGCCATCATGCTCATGGCGGTCAGTGAAAGATACCTCTACAACCCACCCTTAATTTTTTCTCTCTGCGTAAATGTGGTTACTATGATACGACAACGTGTTGCTATGGGCGCGTGGGCGTGCGAGCAGAGGGGACGGCAATAAAGAGAGAATTCCTTCAAAGAAGAGAGCATATTTTTTAAATCAGTAAAAAATATATGAAACGCTAAGCATTCAGATATATCACTGCACTCTCATAATGAGTAAAACCCTTTATTGCTTAATGTATTTCATGCCTAAGGATACACATATTTTGATTTGAGGCCTAATGCTTCAAATTGAATGTCAAGAGAGGTGAACAACGGCATTTCGGACTTTCTAACGCTGCTCATCTCTGTCAGAGATGGAGAGAGAGACAGTAAAGTGACTCTATCCTCATGATGAGTGAATGAGTAATGTGTGAGAGACTGTCACCATGAATGAGCCGGCGGGTGAGAGTCTGACTGCTGAGTGTTAACATAGGGTGTTAAAAAACAGCTTCTGTGGCAAAACTAAATGAGCTTCAGGCAGATTTAACACCATATTGCAAAAATGCAAATCACACTCACATTCCACCGCTCAACCAGAGGACTTCATTCTGTTTATTAAGCATAAAGTCATATATAATGTACATGTGGTGTAAAATAACTCTTTTCATGCTCCTGCTCTTCATCAAACCCCATCAGAAAAGAAATATGAAAATTATCAGCCTGTCACTGGGGAAGTACCCTCAATGGCACACCTTTGTAGTTTATCTACCCCCAAAGGGTACATATTAGTACCTTAAGGCACTAACACTCTCACTTTAAGGGTAGATAAAGGTGTACCTTTGAATGTAATGCTATTTTCACACATTCCTGAAAATGAACATACATTGCATTTTCCCCCAACATATGATGGGCCCTATCATACACCCGGCGCAATGCAACGCCAGGGCGACGCAAGTGTTTTTTGCTTGTTTCAGCCCGACGCAGTTATCATTTTCATGTCCAGCGCCCACGTTGTTTAAATAGCAAATGCATTTGCGCCCATCTGTTCGCCCATGGGTGTGCTGTTCTGAAAACAAGGTGTGTTTCAGGCGCATTGTTGGAGTGTTGCTATTTTGAGGCAACTGAAAACGACTGCACCATTGACCAACAAAAACCTGGTCTAAAGTGAATGGCTTTTTTTGTTATTTAAAGAGCGCGTTAGTAATATGCGCCTATAGGCGGGTGCACAACGCGCATACACTCTGCTTGTTAAGGACGCGCAGTAACACACAAACATGCTAAATATTAAAAATAAAAGGATTACAATGTAAAAGATTGTGTACATAAAGATAAAAATGCCTACATGTCATAATGGATAGTCATAGCATGTATCAGAATTACCCATTTGCAGTAATGATGAATGAAATTGGCTAATTATTCAACCAATCGGCTTTTAAAGGGAATGGGATATGAGACTCTGATTGGTTTATTGCACGTTACGGCCAAAACAAACCCATGACTCATTAAGAGACTATAATACAACTCTTTTAGACCATGCGCCTGGTGCGCCGACCATTTTTTCCGTCGTTAAAGTTGCAAAAGTGGATTCAGACACGCCCATAAGTGCACCTCTGCCATGTGTGTCAGACTATGCGCTTAGATCGTTAAAATAGGGCCCAAAAGGTGTAAAGTGTTTTTCTAAAAATAAACAAGAATTGGCTCCCAAAGATCAATTTATTAAAATAAGCAATGTTTTGACCCAAAGGTCTTCGTCATGCCTTTTTTTAGGCCTTTGAGATGAATTGGTATGACAATGGATAATGCTTTCATATATTAAACATCCTTGGTTTGTCCAACACTGTAAAAACAGTTTTTTTTGAAGTCGTAAATAAAACAACATTTAATAGAAAATACTATTTCTCTCATGACAACTCTCGGAGTGTTTGACAATGCTGATATGTTTGGTCTTGGCAGAATAGATCTGCTACGCTGCTGCTGTAGGTTATTGCTGCTGCAGAGCAAGTATGGGACTTGCTACTGCCAAAACATATACGACACGCTGCTGTGAGCAAGTAAGACATGCTGCTGCTGTACAATAGTGTACCCATAGCAGTACCAATAGTGTCTGGAGAAGGTGGAGGGTTTCTGAAAGCGCGCTGTATCTGCTACAGCAAATTCTGACCAAGTATTTGAAGGTTGAGCAGTGAGCTCATTGGCTACTGATATAGCAGGAACCAATCAGATGTGCCCTTTAGAGAATGATGTGATTGCAAGCAGATTGAGTTAAGGACCTATCAGCCTGTTTCCTGACAGAACTTTGCACTTTTCTTATCCAAATTTCATGTTTAATTCCTTGTAATTATTTGTGAAACTTACTAGCAATATCTGAGTGAATTTTTTTTTAATTCTACACCAAATTTCTTTTCACCAATTTTACAGCTTACTTTCACTAGATTGTCTTTTTTTTTTAACTAGGGAGGAAGTTTTGAGTTCTGAAAGTTACTCTGTGTGTGTTTCATACAGTCGTACAATGAACTCTCTTAATTTAGAAGATGACGGAAAATATAATTCCTTATCATATGACCCTTTTAAGCAGCTGTGGTTTTCATTCAGCACAAGTGACTCAGAGCACGAGTTGAGGAAAACTGTCAGGTAATGGACTCCCCATTCATAAATTCATACCAATGATTCAGTGAGCCAAAAAACCTTGCTATTGTTCAAATCCAGACATGGTGAATGACACAAGTCATTCTGCGTCTCTACTGCCAACTGTGCGGAAGTGTTCACACTGCTGAGATGATCACTAATCATGGGGAAAATATCGGATCCTAGGGGGAAAAACATATTTGCTTGCAAAGAGAGGGAGGCAAGGGGAAACTGAGGATGGATAAAAGCAATAATCGTAACTTTAGCCTGGAGCTAAAAAAAGCCACTAAAGTACCTTACTTTCTCCCTCCCTCACTGCTCGTGCCTCATTCTCTTCCTCTTTCTAACCATCTCTGCCCACTCTCTTCTCTTCTAATAGTTATGCAATGCTTTATCAAACTTCATGTTCATGTTTTTCCATTGATTTGTCGACCTTGCATTTGGATTTTTCTAATTTAATACATATTTTATATAACAAGTTGTATTTTAATCAGCATACAACAATTTGAGTGAATAGTTGAACTGACAAATTATCACGAACATCCTGATTAGCGACCTAGAAATAGTCCACAAGATAATATTCTTTTTAAAAATACATTATTGCATTTTAGTCATTTCTTTTCTTTGACTTAAAAAGATCCTAGATTTTCAATGCGATGAAGAACAACCCCGGGTACTACTAATTGTTATAAAAACAGCTGCACTACACATTGAGAGCATTGCAGTCAGATGGGAAGGAGAAAGAAGAAGCACGCACTGAATCAATGACCATTTTCTCGCTACTATCAAAGGCGGACCTGAATGGTGAAGAATAATGGCTCTCTTATGGTCACTAAGAGCTGCATTATTTTAAGAGGAATTGCGGGATGTGCAGTTTAAAAGACATCTTTCTTACTTTTGTGAGGTTGGTTTAGATCAGAAGCTCACGGACGTGTTTTGTAATGCAATGCCTTTGGCTTAATATGAAATGAGATGGGAAAACAGAGCGCGAGCGACAGACTGAAAGGGGGAAAAAATCTGCTGCTTGAGGTCTGTTTTGATGTCACACATCTACATCACGTCACCATGGCAACCTTGCATCAGCAACAACTTACGAAAGGAGAGAGAGAGGGAGCGAAAAAGGAGGGTGAGAGCACAATGTGCTGGCATGTAGCGCTAGAATTGAGCAGCGAGCTTAAACAGCAAGAGGGGAAAAAAGACCTTATGGAATTATAGAACGCTTTTGCTGGGCTATTTATAGACTGGTGGTAAATTCTTAAAAAAAAATAGAAAACCGAAAAAGTGATTTAAAGGGAAAGATATATGCAAAACTACAACATGTATACTGACATTTTTTCGATGGAAATGTACAAAAGAGTCATGAATTAGTAGTCACCATTCACAGACACTGAAAAGCACAAGAGAGATAGAAATACTTCAACAAAAATACCACGTTTTCCCACTGTACTGAGCCCTGGGTCTAAAAATACACTGCACAAGTAAAAAAAAGAGAAAAAAACCCAACCAGGCTGCAGGCAGGGGAAGGGAGGGAGGGAGGGAGTGTGTGGGTGTTTGAGTGTTACATCTGCTCACTCACAGTAGTTTATATGAATCAACCAGCGCGCACGGCTGAACAATGCATTAGATAATTTATTATACTTAAATCTAGATTTTTTAAATACAGGTATGATAGGTGCAACTTCATTGGCCTCTTATTAGGCTACAGATATCGTGAACATACCGGCACATTGGCATGATGTGCTGCCCTCTCTTTCCTTTAAAGTGAACCCCACATCTTACTCTTTACCTCCATCTCTCTCATCAGTTTCATAGACAGCTTCAATCCTTCCTCTTCCTCTCTTCTCTTACTCTGGCTTCAGCAGGAGTGGGAGGTGTTGCTAGGCGACAGGTTAGCTCCTTTCTTTCAAGAGGCAGAGTGAAAACCTTGATTCTCTCTGTGTAAAAATAAACAGCAGTGCAGAGAGAAAGAATCTTGAGATAGAGGACAAGCGTACTTCAATTGCACAAGAGGCCAATGACATTTTGTTTCTCATTAAAGTTTTTTTTTTTTTTTGCAACTCTCTTCTTACTTTCAGTTTGATTGCACTTACAAAACGCTTATACAAAACTTGCATAGATGACTTTAGAATCGGCCCTCAACTGGGTCCAAACATAATGCATATGCATTTAATTCATGGCAAGATGGGTAACAACATTTGCATGAAATTGCATTATTTTTACCCCACGTTTTTTCATCTATAAAATGACTTCACAGTCAAAGTCTTGAAATGAATTAAAAAAGAATGAATAAAAAAGTAACCACTTATTTTAGGTTGAAAAGACTTCATTCTTATCCTAAGACACATTGTTAAAAAAAAAATCTGGAAGCTTCTCTATTTCCTGCGTGGTTATTTTTGTCCACTGTGTGTAAAATCATAGGAGGCTTCAAGTAGGCACAGTCAACTCAGTCATGTACTCTGGGCACAGGCAAAATGACTTCTTCCTGTTCCCGGACATACTGCTAACAGTGGGATATCATACTGGGCATTATCCATTTACTCACATCCGGCAGTCAAACACTGAATTTTCACCTTCTGCCCCCAAATGTTCACAAAAGACTGTAACATAACGACCACTACAAAAACTTGTGAATATTTTGAAAAAGCCTAATATGCGTTTTAGCCTCACCATTAAAGGGATGGTTGATTATGATTTCACTTTTTTTTTTATTACTTTAGTTAGTGTGTAATGTTGCTGTTTGAGCATAAACAACATCTGCAAAGTTACAATGCTCAAAGATCAATGCAAAAGGAGATATTTTCTTTTACAGAAATTACTGTTTAGGGACTACAACAAATGGCTGGTAGGGACTATAACAAGCTTCTTCGCGGGTTAGTCACATCACCAACCCTAAAATGTACATAAATCCTGCCCTTGAGAACACACAACAATAGGGGCGAGTTCATGTTGGGCTGCTTTAGAGAAGAGGAAGAGTTGTTGTAGTAGAGTGTTGTTACCATGCCGTCATTTTACGCCGGACTGCTCCACAAACGAGGGTCAATTCAACGCTGGATTTGGACAAAAGATTAACATGACGGCACATACTAGTCAATGAGTTGAATCAACTCCACAGCAACTACATAAATGTATCCACTAACCGTTCAGAAACATCCAGTTGCATTCTAAAATTTGTAACTTCTTCCTGAGTCTCTCCATTAGTGTCCGACTCCGGTTTGAACAATGTAAGGCTGAACATTAAGACAATCGTCATTTTAGCTGCGTGAGATTCTCCAGCTTTGTTGTTGTTGAGCAACCGAAGCGCAGGCTGTTAAAGCTCCTCCCTCTTTTGGAAAGTGGGCAGGGAGCAGCAGCTCATTTGCATTTAAAGGGACACACACAAAAACATCATGTTTTTGCTCAAACCCAAATAGGGGCAAATTTGACAAGCTATAATAAATGATCTGTCGGGTATTTTGAGCTGAAACTTCACAGACACATTCTGGGGACACCAGAGACTTATATTACATCTTGTAAAAGGGGCATTATAAGTCCGCTTTAACATAGTTTTCCTTGATTTTGTGTGTATGATTCTGAATTATGAAGGAAATGCAGTTAAAAAATGTATATAGACAGACATTGCTGTAGGCAAATTCTTTTTGTAGTCTTTTTTGTGCAATTCATAGTAAGGTGTGTTGAGAAAGCAGAAGGATTATTCTAAATTAAGAAACTTTATCTTAACAATAGGTGACCACCAATCTTCCTCATCAGAATTTGCACTCAATGGTGCTCTTGGACCGCATTCAGTTTATCAGAAATGGGTGATGAAGGCTGAACACTGGTGTTCCATATTGTACTGTCCCTCTTTTAAAGATACCCAAGAGCAGAGGGTATTCGTACAAGCTATACCTTGAGAAAGCCACACAGAAAGCCTTCTGAATCATGCTGTGTACCAACTATTTTAATTTGTTAACGGGTGGTGACCACTGCCTAGGTTTAATCATGGATGGTGCAGTGTGCGTACGAAGGATCATTAGGAATCAGCTTGATCCATATCCAGCATTAGCTAATGCACAATTCTTAATTAGTCTTAGAAAGTACAAGATGCATTTTCTATCATGACAAAAGGAACTAAATCAAAACTAGTCAATAGGGCCTACCAAACAGGACATTAATTTTGATAATAAGACGCTATTGGCAAATTAAGGGCCATGTGTATAACAACACTATCTGGATTTTTTTGTTTCCCATGCATCTTCCTGATAATCCCACTATTTGCACAAATGATTGTTTTTCATGTTGTGTTTAAATGTGATCAGAGCTTATTAAAAAAGTTCTCTTATGCTGAAAGAACATCTTAAACCAATGTAAAGCTGGTCTCCCATCCTGGTCAAGCTAGTCTGCTTGCACGTTCAAGATGCTTGGAGAACATAGCCGAAACGGCAAAGATTCACTCATAAATCTTATTCGACCCTTAATTACACAACACAAATACCTATTTTTGACCACAAAACACAAATGTGTAATTTGAAAAGACTAAATGTGTCGCCGAGGACGGTGAATCTCTTTGACTGCGTTTGTCAGACACTAGCCATGGGGCTATTTTTAGAAAAAGCGACACGGTCAGCTCACGCGCGCAACAGGTTACAGAGACGTGCGCGTGCTTCTGAGAAGAACTGTTGAAAGACTGACTAACACTTCTAAATTCTGTCTAAAATAGCATTGTATTGATAACTGAATAGATATTCCTATCCAGATTTATATTTTTAGTGATCGCAGCTGGTCATTTATCATGAATGAAAATGAAACGTATAATTTATTGCACCGTCGAACGTCGGCAAGTCACATGATAGCATAACTTTCCTAAAAGCGTCGGAGTTTCTGCATGTTGCTAAAAATAGCTCACCTTCACTGAACAGGCTACCTCGCTTCCTCTTCTGAAAGCGAATCGACTCGAATGGCAGAACCGCAGCGAGGGCTGCACGCGACTTTTGTCTGACACTCGTCTCGTCGACATTACGGATGGAACAAACTGTCCAGAGAGGATGCAAAGAGGCGTCAGTAGAGCTTGTGATTTAAACGAGCGATTGTTTGACAGGTGTTTAAGTCAATTAATGGAGACTGGGGAGTGGTGCAACACAAGAGTGAGTTGCAACCACAGTTTAACCAATTAAAATGAGCTACAGAGTTAAAAACATACCCTGAGGTGCAGTAAAGTTGAAAGTGAAATTTCAAATGTGGTTTATAATTACTAATTTAGATGACAGAAAATATGAAAATGTATATATAGACGACATATGCATTTCTATTTGCTTCCATTTTATATATATATAAAAAAAAATCACATGCGTACCATACCACGTTAAATTAAAATGTTTAAAATAAAAAGGGTGTTATATAACAATTATTTTTAACAAGTAAATTTGATTACCACAATGAGCTACCCTACTTTAATTCGTAGCATAAAAATATGGGAATATCATACCAAAGTTTATACATTTCAGTTCTCATTTTCTGAGGGATAAGAATCACAATATCCATTTAGTCAGTTATAACCCTACCTGATGTCCTTTCAATAACTCATTGTCTGATTGCGCTCGTCGGGAGCATCTCAAGTTCATAATGAAGCAACCAATTTTGTGTCCCCTATTACTGTGATTATATATTGCGCTGATAGATTCTGAGTGAGCCATTGGCTCTTTCCCACAATGTCACCTTACGCACACAAACTCATAAGACATAACTCAATACAGCTGCTGTTCTTGTCTATGCTCGCCCTATGTTTCCCTTATAAGGACAGAGAGAAGGCATTTATGTAATAATAAAGCAGAGATTTCAGTGTTCTCGGTTACACACAGTCTGGTTCACTGGGGCAAATGCGCTGCTGAATTTATCACTGCAGTGCATTGTCCCACATGCTGCCAGAGCTACTATAATCTGCCATTTTTTGAATGGAGATCTATTTAAGGGTTCATTCTGTGGTCACACAGCTTGTAAAATGTGGAAACTGATGCCAATAACGCAGCGAGGCATGAGACAGCAGCAACAATGGCAGGGAATGCATCCGTGCTTCCATGCAAACCCTTTATGCATCCATGAAGATGCAGTGGGATACTATATAGGAATCATTTTCTAAATCATATCTGAACACGGTCGGTTGGAGGCAATCAGCACTGCCACACAAGAGGATTCGGGGAGAGTGGTCCTCTCTCTCATTCGTATGCAGCTCAGAAACAGAACCCCCCTTCTCTCTACACGTCTTTACACTGGAGTGCGGTGACTCCGTCTACGTTTCACTCTCTGTCCCCGCCCATTGCTCGGTTTTGTCCAAATCGGGCTTTTTGCGTCGCCGGAGCTCCCGATTTCAAGCCAACGTCATCAACGGAGAGAGGGGATGCTGACGTCGGAGCAGAGTCAGAGCGCAAGGTTGGGAGGGGTGAGATGAGTGAGTTTCAGCATTGCTTACACTGATATGAGACGTATAAATCC
>RJVU01062584.1:9344014-9398511 GCA_003731715.1 Anabarilius grahami | reverse complement strand
TTTCTCCCTCCCCCCTCCCCTCGCGCTCTTTTTTACGTCGGTGTTGGCGCGTTGGGAGCCCCCCTACACTGGTGGAGTCCCAGCCTATATAAGTTACCGGCTTGCAATGTTACTCCACCAGATTTACGGACTCCTGATATCTGGGCGAGAGACGGCTTCAGCAGCAGCCGACTGACTCAATCTCCGACCCGGAGGAAAGATCCATCAATCCTCCGGTCCGCAACCTGAGCCAGGCGCTGTGGCGGAACCGCAGGGGGAAACCCGGGAGAGGCAGGCGAAAGGAGAAGAGCAGCCGTACTCTGGACATGTGCTGAGATGACACACCTGTGAACACCCCTGAACTCTTTTGGAAAAGAGCCTCACACTTTTCTCAACTTGCACCGTAGTCAACACTATCAGCGAACCTCAGAAACAGTCCTCATCGTTAGTAACCACAATGTATCGGTCCACTAAAGGAGCTTCGAAAGCTCGAAGGGACCAAATAAACGCGGAGATTAGGAACCTGAAGGACTTGTTGCCCATCTCCGATGCGGACAAGTCTCGGCTCTCCTATCTTCACATCATGTCGCTGGCTTGCATGTACACGAGAAAGTCTGTCTTCTTCAGCCAAGGTAAATATAATTTATATAAAAATATAAAAGCCTTCTTACATTTATGTAATTCTCAAAGCATGAAATTAGAAGAAGCAGCTTAGATTTGAGTTTGTATTGAGGCATTGCTGTACATCACTCTTTTGTTGCCGCGAGTTAATGCAACAGGTGCATCTTTATTTATTTATTTTGTAATATCTGAGCTGCATATCTGTTTTAGTATACGAATTAAGAAATATCTTAAAAGATACAAAAGAAAATGTAGTGAAAGCAGCGCTATTTCTCTCCATGGTGCTGAAACGCAAACGCTGTCCATGGTGCTGAAACGAAAATCGTGCTACGCATTTGTGGATTTTCTTTAGTACAAGACGTTTTATATATGAATGAAGTTTAATAGTTTATTCAAACTTGTGATTACGTCTTTCAGATACAGCTGCAGCTGGCAGTGCTGAGGAAACCACGGAATTCCTCTCATTTCATGAACTGAATGAGTTGGTACAAGTTATGCCAGGCTTTCTCATGCTATTGACTGGAGAAGGAAAGTTACTGTACCTGTCAGACAGCGTCTCAGAGCACCTCGGACACTCAATGGTGAGTAAAACAGACATAGCAGCCATTCTCATTAAATCTTTATAGCCTTCCTCTACCTTTCATCTCATGTTTTTTTCAGTCTATTTTTAAGCAATATGAATGAAATAGGACATTCACCTACAGTATTTTCTCTTTTGAATATTTAGGTAGATTTGGTCGCTCAAGGGGACAGTGTGTACGACATAATAGACACTGCAGACCACTTTATTATGAGGAGTAACCTGGTGCCTCCAACTTCACCTGACACAGGTAAGATTTTGAAGATTTGAAACACAGATAGATAATACATATCAGATATGTAAGTGCTCATTATTTTGTGTCTTTCCTCCTTAGATCGTCTGTTCCGCTGCAAATTCAACACCTCCAAATCAGTGCGTAGGCAGAGCGCAGGCAACAAGCTTGTTTTAATCCGATCCCACTGCCTGTCACCAACTCCTGATGAGTCTTCCCCAGGATCCTATTGGACTTCCAACCCAGTGTGGGTATGTTTCTGTGCTCCTCTGGAGCCTCACACTTCTCAAGGTGGAACTGCCCCGGACAGAGAACAATCTTCAGCTTCAACACTAGAGAGCAGCTTCTTCCTGCCATGTTTCCGTTCTCAGCATAGCCGTGACATGAGACTTCAGGAAGCACAAGACAGGTGAGGTTAAATGACTAAAGTATTTTTATAAAGTACTACTAATAATGTGTTTTTAAAAGATAAAATGTTCCTTACCATTTACCTTTTTCCAACTTTCAGTGTGAATGTTTATTTGGGACTAAATGTGGAGACTCTGCGGTCCCAATCTTGGTACAGCTTCCTGCATCCTCAGGATCTTTCACACGCCTCAGCTCAGCACTGCAGCCTATGTGAGTCTCACTCCTGAATGAATAAACACACAAATATTCTCAGCATCATTTGCTTGGTTAGGCCCAGCATGAACACTCTCCTATCTCACAGTTGCCTATCAACATTTGACACTCACAGTGAGCAATACAGAGCAACACACATCTGCAGTGAAAAAGCACTTCTGACCACCCACCAAGACATGACATAAAATCTCACAAGAAATTGAATATGTTTTTGACTAACTCATTTTTTTTTCACCACACAGTGAGAGAGGGAGGAGAGGGCAGGGCTGAGATGGTGGTTCGTGTAGAGACTGCAGATCACTCCTGGATCTGGCTTTACATGGTCTTGCAGCTGGAAACTGGGGAAAACCCCATTGTCAGTAACAATTACATCATCAGGTAAGGCTCAGACTACATCTACAAAGTCAAGTCTATAACCCAAGCTGAATTAGGAATATCACTAATATCACTCTTTTTCTTTGCCACAGTGAGACAGAGGCTTGGTCAGTGAGGCAGCAGCTGAGCTCTGAACAGACCCAGCTCTCCTTGGTGCTGGGTTCAAGCACTTCCCAACAAGAAAGCCTAAGCTTACAGAGTCCAGAAACACTCTCAAGCCCTGACCAAGTGTTCACGCCAGGAAGTAGTGGCCTCTCTGGGCAGTCATTTGACTTCAGCACGGCCGCATGCAGTGCAGGATCTACTGAGGAACAAGGTGGCAGCTCCTCAATAGAGCCTACACAACTGGAGAGTGGCCCACGTTCCAGCCTCTCCTCTATGGAAGAGGAGAGCTTCTTCCAGCATGAGCCCAGTGAACCTGTGGCCAGTCCATCTTCTGCATCATCTCCCATTCCAGTCACGGTTGCAACAGTGTCTGACTTGGACTTCCTCACTCAGAATATTCTGCTGCCACCGGCATTCCAGATAGATCCTCCTCTACCTGCCTTGCCCCTTCCTCTTCCACCTGTGCCTACCTCCCAGGCCCAACAGACCAAGGAGTTTGAGTGCACACCCCCATACACACCTCAACTAGGTGGAAGCAATTTTCCCTTCGGGGAACCTCATTTCAGCTTCGATCCTACCGGGGCCACCTCACCACCTCCTCTTGCTTCAACTGCAACAGTAACAACAACGACGGCACCATCTCTATCTCCATCAGCGCCATCAAACCCACAAGGCAGCCCACCACCTTCAACGACAACACTCTCAACTCTTTTGCCACTCACTATAACATCACCAACCACAGAGATCCTCTTCCCTGTGGAGCCTTGCAGTGGGTCTCTTTATGAAAAACTCCCTCCTACTCCTGACAGTCCAGGTGATGGTGACTGCACGGTCATGACTTTACCAGAAGTCCGTGGTCCGCTGTATGTTGACGTCCCACACGGGCCTTACCCACCAGAAGGTCTCCTCACACCTGAAGCCTCACCTGGAAAACAGCCAAGTTTGCCCTTCTTCTCCTCACTGCGTGAGAGAGAAAAAGAGAGAACGGAGATCTCGCTTTTAGCCCAGCACATCAGCACACTAGCAGAGGGCTTCTACTTAGATCCATTCCTGGCCAAGCTGGTTCCTTCCACCATTTCTGAAAGCTCTCAGTCTCCATCTCTGAATTCTGCAGGACTTGATTCAGTGCCACTTTTTGGTGAATTCTACACACTCAAGTCCTGGAGAGGCCTGGACCTGCCCATCTTCTCTGATGACGAGTCTCTGTTTGAAGAGAGTATATTAGAGACCCTTCTCCAGGACCTCACATCCTCCCCTCCCCTCTCACCGACTCACTCTTCCTCCTCTCGCTCTAGCCCACCCTCCTCTCCCTCCACTCCTAAGTGCTGGTGCACCCCCTTGCACTTTGACGGAGTCTCTGCTGTGAGTGCCGGTCACTTCTGTAGCGTCCAATCGGCGCACTGTAACAATGAGGCCGGGCGAGGGGCTATGATGTCGCCAGTCAACGCAGGCAACATGGCAGATGGAAAGGTGGCAGGCGAAGTTGCGATGGAGACAGAGGTAGCACCATCGCCTCTGTTCATGGGCATACCAACATCTCCACCACTGCAGCTGACCGCCTCCCCTGCTTCGGTGCCTGTCTCGTCGCCTGTCAGCCCTGCGTCGCCCGGCCTGCCCTGCGCCCAGTCCCTCCTCGAGGAGCTGGCCGCCCTGGAACCCATGTTTGGGGCAGGTGCCTCGATCGCCCCCGGCCTGGGGCAACAACCTGAGTTGTATCAACTCCAATGTCATGCGCCACAACAGTGCTTCCGCAAAGGTGAGAGTTGGTCTTTTTTCTGATCACTTTGCTGTGTTGCCATTTTTGCCAAACCAACGTTATTATTATTGTTGTTAATAACATGATGTCCCCTGTTTCTTCTTTTTGTCTTACAGATGGGAGTGGAAGTGATCCTCCGTTCTAAAATAAGTCTGTGACTTACTTCATTAAGTATGGCATATTGTCATATTTCATGGAGCTACTTTTGCTGAAAAGTGAATATTAATTAATTGTATAAATATATACATAATGTATATAATGCCAAAAAAGACTTGAACTTCCTCAAATCCAATGAGAGTTAACCGTCATGTTCACGATTGTTCATCTAATTATCCATTCATTTATGTTAATAATAGTGCAACCCTTTGGTAGCAATGCAATATACTAGTCTTTTATCAAATCCTAAAAGGACTAAGAGATCAATTTATGTGTTTCTGCTATAATGTAACATGAGCTTATATGAGTGAGAGTTACAGCTCTGACTTTGTAAGTGTAAACCGACTTACAGACTTGCATTTGTATTCACTTGTAGTGAAAACTCAGTTGTGAACTTTGAGGACATGAAAAAAGATTCTTTAACATTTCAGTAAGAAACAACAGATAGTTTATGGCTCAATGCTTGTCATCCAGCATCACACATACACAACGCCCAATGTGTGGAAAGTATTCGCGTAATAGATCAATATTTGGTCATTTCAAAAAGTGAACAGTTTGTAAAAGTATCAAAATCAGCATGTTTACCACAGCTGATCTGCTTTTCTGTCTAATCTTTCACCTTAGTAACTAATGTCAGAAATCATAATATAAATGACAGAATTCACACTACATTGGGCTTTGGGTGTGTGAATGCAACTCTTGGACATATCATTTCAAATGTGTTTCAATGTGATGTACAAATGTGAACAAATTCCACTTTGTGTGCAAGACAAGTCAAGTTTTCACATCGTTCTCCTACTGGCCGGTGGACAAAAGCTGCAGCGGAAGCCGCCAGGGAGAGGGACAAAATATTGTGCATGGCTTTGCATGCACGGACATTACTGGACTTATTTCTAGCTACTACTGAGTGACGGAGTAACGAATCCATTCGGCCGGCTACTCTGATGGGCATGGCTAGAAGGAATTGCACTGGACATTTGCAGCATCAATATTTGTAATGCTTGCAATCTGCAGAAGCTCTTGTGTGCCTGGCACATCAAGAGGTTGCAGACCTAAGAGAAACAGCACCTTTATTCAGTGAATACCACAGTGACATCGTAACTTTGCTGTCTGCGGTGTGGAGTGGTGACAATGACTGTGTGAATGATTGATTCTTCTTTTTTGAGAGGGGTTATAAAAACGAAGCAAAGTTTTGTTTTAAAAAATGAGCGGGAAAATAGGGATGAAGTTCTATTTCTATTCAGTTACTAATCGACACGGGTTGAGAATGGTTCTATTCCCATGGTGTCGACATGCTAACGTAGAGTTCTCTACGGTCAAGTAAAGGATTGATTCCTATGTTCTAGCTATTTACATGCTAAGTTTAAAAATAAAAAGTATTTTATTGTATGTATGCTGACTTACAGGGTGCTTGGTGCACGTGCCTCTAGCTAGGCATGATGCGGAATGGTTAAAGATTGTAATCATTTGTACATTTGTACAAACAACAGTCTGTACATATCAGAGACATTTCTATCATATGAGATGAAAACATACTTGACATATGCTATTTATGAAGAATGGACATTGTGGATCAGTGTTCTTTTGTGTCGCTGATAAGTGTATTTGGTTGTCAAAACAGAGGCATTTATATTAAAGTGCACTTAAAAGTACTCATGTGTCTAGTTCCTCCTTTCCTTCCCTTTTGCTAACCACTGTCCTTTCCTCGCATTCTCCTCACTCTTTCCCCTGGAGTACGGACTGCTCAGCAACACCACTGACGCACACTCGCGATGAGACGCTATCTGACTCAGACTGACGTACACACTTGACACAGACCGCCAGCTTCCCGCTTTGACGCACTCACGTACTGAATGCCACACGCACGTAGCCCCCCCTCCTCTCTTTCTCTTTTTCTCTCAGCCCACACTCAATGTACCTGCTATTTTGACGTCGCATGACAGCGTTATCAGACTCCATATATGGGCTTTCCTGCTCAGGGGCACCAATTTTAGTCCCCTCCTCCCTTTCCTCACAGCATCCTTCCCAATAAGGAGAGAGAGAGGGTGTGAGAGAGAGGAGAGCTGTGTTGCTATGCTAATGAATTTAACGTACATGAGCCAGTCAGCCAATTAAAGCAACCGATGTTAAGTCACCAAAAGCTGTGATTCAAAGCCTCCGCCTTATTCAAGCTATTTTATGTCAAGCACAATCTCCTCTAACTCTTTTCTTTCTCTCCTTCTTACCTTCTATTTTTAGTCACAATGCACCTTGGGGAGCTTAGAAATAATCAAGCATCATAAGTATAGTAACCATCTGCCATAAAAGAATAGAACCAAGCTGTGCGTCAGCATGGGAACATTTTGTTCCAGCCTCTCATTGCTCCTCCATTGCAGCTTACTGAGACTAAACAGTGTCACAGAAACCCAGATTGGCTCTCTTACACCATCTGGTGTCAAATAAAATGCATCTCTGTATGTAACATTGAAAAATACAATACTGAACAGTCACTGATGGATGGATGGATGGATAGATAGAGCTTGACCAATTTAAGCTGGTATGACTGGTACATAGTTTGTTGCTGGTCGAAGATGGTTTACCAGCTTGCACCAGCTAGAATATTAAGAAACATCAAGGAATTTTATTAATAAAAATTACATGTTAGCTAAATATTACTTTTTCATACCGTGTTTCTGAGTTGATGGTCCCTGGGTCCATATTGCTCCTGTAGAAAAATGATAAAAGAGAAAGCATTCAGGAGTCTGTGTGTTTATACACATCAGATCGAGAAAATAAACAGTTTTTAGTCTGCGAACATATATTGTTATCAGTGCAGTTAAGAGATTAGTAAGAATACATATAATACATTATAAAAGATATAAAATATAATATAAAATAAATTAAAACTGATGCCCCCTTGTGGAATCATACAAATACACACACACCACACTCACATTAGGAAGTGGAAGCCTATACTGTGAAGGTTTAGTTCTCACTGAGGTTCATTCTTTTGTTACGCAGCATGTTTGAGCTTCAGCAAGAACCAGTGAGGTCAATTTTAGTGTTATGCATCACGTTTGAGCTTCAGAAAGAACCAATGAGGTTAATTTTAGTGTTACGCATCACGTTTGAGCTTCAGAAAGAACCAATGAGGTTAATTTTAGTGTTACGCATCACGTTTGAGCTTCAGCAAGAACCAATGAGGTTAATTTTAGTGTTACGCATCACGTTTGAGCTTCAGCAAAAACCAATGAGATTCATTCTCGTGTTTCGCAGCACGTTTGAGCTTCCGCAAGAGCCAATGAGGTTCATTGTTGTGTGTTACGCAGCACGTTTGAGCTTCCACAAGAACCAATGAGGTTCATTCTCGTGTTACACAGCATGTTTGAGCTTCCGCAAGAACCAGTGAGGTTCATTGTTGTGTGTTACGCAGCACGTTTGAGCTTCCGCAAGAACCAATGAGGTTCATTGTTGTGTGTTACGCAGCACGTTTGAGCTTCCGCAAGAACCAATGAGGTTCATACTTGTGTGTTACGCAGCACGTTTGAGCTTCCGCAAGAACCAATGAGGTTCATTGTTGTGTGTTACGCAGCACGCTTGAGCTTCTGCAAGAACCAATGAGGTTCATACTTGTGTGTTACGCAGCACGTTTGAGCTTCCACAAGAGGTTTGTTCTCGCGCGTGATTCAGGTTCGCTTGAGCTTCTGTTTATGTTCGCTGATCAATGTTTATATGTGGGTAAAAGCCTAAATTACAGTAAATCTGTTCATCATAAAAAGCAGTTGAGTCTCTTCAGAAAATTTGGACTAAACGGTTGAATTAATATGGATTAGTTTTACGATCTCTTCATGAACTTTTTGAAGTTGAAAACTGAAACTGGACCAGGTGTGAGTGAGACAGATAGACTGATTTCTGATGCAATAAATCCCTTCCCCAGTTTCTATTACAAATGAAAGGTTACTACAGAGAAAATGTTTTTTAAAGACAAAATCCTCTGGCTTTTAGCAGTGATAATTAATAATTATTTTGTGTGATTTAGTTATTATGTAATTATTATACCCTTAATCCATTACACATTTACAATCTTTAAATGCTCAACGTCATGGTACCAACAAAGCCTGATTGGATTAGTTTGGTTTTGTCAACTCAAAACTAATCATGTAACTCTCGAGTTTTTTCAACTTCTACCATCATGGTATGAGACTTAATTTACAGGCCAGACAGATCTGTATTCCACGTAATACTTTCTTTCAAAATTAGACCATTCTAAACGTATAGGAGAGTGTCTTCGTTTCACATGTCTATTTAGATTTTGACTGTGACGGGACATGAGTACGCCAGTCGCGGGGTGGCATGATTTTTATTTATTAAACAGATATGTAACCATGACACTCCATTTTGTCTCTTTAAAAGCAAACGAATTTCTTGCATTCATTATGCAGAAAGAGACTTTTGAAGTTGGTAGAGGCGGCTGACAAAGGTTAGTTCACATCAAAGTAAAGCCACTCACTGGGGCTCGGAGACTATCAGTCAGAAGCCAAGATCAGAAGAAAAGCGTCTGAGAAATTTGTCTCAGATTTTAGACAAAAGCATCTAGTTACGCCTGATTATATATTATATGCTCAAAGGGACACAGACCTGACTGGATTCTCAAGCTTAAGACTTACATTTAGCTCGCAGTAATATGCAGAGCACTATCCAGGATGTAGTGTAGGGAGTTACTACCAAGGGATGATCATCTGTGTCTGTGTGAGCAAACCTGCAACAGTCTTTAAAGATGCAGTGCCACCATGTGGACATTCAAAGAGTTCTGTGAATTAAATTGCAATTTTAGAAAAAGTTCAGAAAATAAATGTAGCCCTTATAATAAAATTGGCGCTCAAAAGTATGTAACACTTTACAATAAGGATACATTTATTCGCTTCACATAACTAGTTAACATGAACTAACAGTGAAAAATACTTCTAAAGAATTTATTAAAAGTAATAATTTCCATATTTACTACTACACGATTGAAATCAAATGTTATAGGGCTATCTGTAAATAATCTA
Organism: Anabarilius grahami; assembly: GCA_003731715.1. Lineage (NCBI taxonomy): Eukaryota > Metazoa > Chordata > Actinopteri > Cypriniformes > Xenocyprididae > Anabarilius > Anabarilius grahami. The sequence continues at coordinate 9,389,056 of RJVU01062584.1, read as the reverse complement.
ATGGACCTGAGCTAACACGAACAAACAATTAACTAACGCTAATAAACGCTAATAAGATTAATAAACACTGTAACAAATGTAAACTATTGCTCATTGCTAGTTAATCTTAGTTAATGAATTAACTAACGTTAACTAGGCTAATAGAATCTTATTGTAAAGTGTTAGCCTACCAGAAAGCATCATTCATTCTCTACTGAGAACTCAGTGGATACAAAGCATAGCTGAAATTAGAAACATGGAAATACCGGAATGGAAAACGTTTCCAAGTAATTCATATTCATGCTGAGATTACAAAAGGGGACTAATAAAAAACGCAGAGAGAAATGCAACAGGTGCAGTAGGGGTGAGGCAACACGTTTCAAGACAAACAAACAGACAGACGGACGGACGGACGGACGGACGGACGGACGGACGGACGGACAGACAGACAGACAGACAGACAGACAGACAGACAGACAGATAGATAGATAGATAGATAGATAGATAGATAGACGGACGCACAGACAGGCAGACAGACAGACAGACAGGCAGACAGACAGACAGAAAGACAGGCAGGCAGGCAGGCAGGCAGACGGACGGACGCACAGACAGACAGACAGATACATAGATAGACAGACAGACAGACAGATACATAGATAGATACAGGCACGTGCACACATAGACATAAAAGGGGCCTTGAGCCCCTGCCCTTTTTCTTTCTCGACAGAAAGTGCCCTTTTTTCTGGGGTGCTTTTTTTTTCTTTTTTAATAAATGAATATATATTTCTGTTTGTGCACAGTTTCCCTGTCAAACAAATATTTTTTACTGAATAAAACAAAAAAACAAAACTATACATCAGGTCGGCTTTGTTGAGTTGCCCCCTCTCCGCGACACGCCATTCATCCCGCACTCACGCGCGCGCGCCCCACCTCACTTCATGTTTGCTGCTGGCTGAAATTGTGACAACTATGCCCGGGAAAATACAACTGCTGTCTGGTGATGAGAAGCGAAAAAGAAAAAATCCCTAGATCCATCCCGTGCATCTCTTTCAGGTAGCCTATGTATGTTCACAAACGTGAAATGTTGGGCTATTTAAGGGTGAGATTATTTATACGTTTAACGCCGCGTTAATAATTTGACCACCATCAACGCATCTGCCTGATTTGATACTAATGCAATTTGTGTTATATTATAATTTCAATTATTTTAATGTGCTATGCATTGCGTTTTGAACCATGGTAAAGATATCGGTAGGGCTGTCTGTCACAGCGGATCATTCCACGGACGCGAATCCATGATCCATGATTACTCTAATTTTCTTTCCATTAGAGTAAAAGACACAGAAGCAAAAATAGACCAAAATCTTAAAATTGTCCACTACATGAAATAAGTATTCCAATAACACCAAAATAATTAAAACGATTTATTGATTTGTGCAAAATAAACAAATTATTAGTGAAACTATGTCCCTCTCTTTGGTGCAGTCATTTATTCTAAATATAGCTACTTGAAAGTAGTAGTGTAGAAAACATGCAGATTGTGGCATAGTTTCCTTTGCTGTTGCCTGCTCTTGTGATAAACCGAGTGAATACTAAAGAAGACCATGGTCTCTGAGTAAACTGATTCTTTTGTAGAAATCTGTGGAGTATAAAACAATTGCGTGAGTGTGAGGGAATTAAAATAAATTGGTAAAGAAGTCAGAGTTGTGTCAAGAAGTCATAAAATTGCTAATATTTAAGGGTTTGTTATTTTTTTACATAAATAATTATGAGAAGTGCCCTTTTTACCCACTTGAGCCCCTGCCCCCCAAAATGTCTGTGCACGTCCCTGGATAGATAGATAGATAGATAGATAGATAGATAGATAGATAGATAGATAGATAGATAGATAGATAGATAGATAGATAGATAGATAGATAGAAACAGATACATGGACAGAGACAGACAGACAGACAGATAGATAGATAGATAGATAGATAGATAGATAGATAGATAGAAACAGATACATGGACAGACAGACAGACAGACAGACAGACAGACAGATAGATAGATAGATAGATAGATAGATAGATAGATAGATAGATAGATAGATAGATAGATAGATAGATAGATAGATAGATAGACAGACAGACAGACAGACAGACAGACAGACAGACAGACAGACAGACAGACAGACAGACAGATAGATAGATAGATAGATAGATAGAAACAGATACATGGACAGACAGACAGACAGACAGACAGACAGATAGATAGAGGTTTTATTTTAGCATTCTGGAAAGCTTTTTCCATGAAGTCTTCACTTGAGTGTATACATCTTCAAATTGCTGCATTTGGATACACTCATCCTCTTCTGCAGGTCTTTGAAGTGGAGCAGACATTATCTTCCAGCTCAAACGGCATCTCAGCATAAACTCAACGACGTGGAGCAAGTTTTTCTGATGTTTGTTATGAAAATTGCTAAATTCAGATTCAACAGGCAACAGGCATTCTTTTTATAGCAGCGTGTACTCTTACTTTTGTACTTGCTGTAGCATTCACTATTACTTTTGCAAGGACACGGCTACTGTTAATATGCACAAGAGTTGCTCTTTTTTAAAATTTATGCCTCCGGCTATTCTACATACAGTATATGGACTAAAAGATGAGGGAAAATACTGAATTTTTGATTCCTACTACTAAATAGGGTTCTTCGGTCTACTTTCTGCAATATTCAGGAGGTAGTGTAGTATGGGGTTCACTACAGGTGTATAATAATGAAGAAGGGTTGGATTACATAACAGCAAATCTCATTTGTATAGCAAAAACGCACTGCGGATCTCAAATGACCACATGACCGTGTCTGAGAAAGACTCTTGCCTCTAAATCCCTTCAGGGCTCTTGTGAGATTCTGCACTTTGACAAGCTTCATCTAATGCGTAAGATATAGATTCTGATGCCCTTTGCTTTTACAAACACCAAATATAACAGCCATCACTCTATATGAGTCTCAAAAGGGGGGAAAAAGCCAAGAGGCCGCATGTGAAATCACATCCTCTTCATGTTATCGTCTCTCGTCCTGCCGTTCTTGTGAAATTGCAGTCAGCGACATGGAGAACACTCTGTCAGTGAAGCCTAGATAGAGTGCAGACACTGCAATCTCATTCAAATCAAAGAGAGAGCCAAATGGTCTATTGTGGTACTCACAGAAGGAAAAAAAACTCTGCCTTCATTCACTTTCGACAAGCGTTAGGAAAACAATCGCAAATGCGCTTGACTTTAAGGAAAGTGATTTGACGGTGCTTGTGAAATCTCTCACTGTTCAAAGGGTCAGTGCCGGGCTACTCCATTACGGTCCAAATTACCATCCATTACACATTTTCTATTTGCCTGCACAGTCTGGCAGGTTTCTTTCCCAAGCTGTATCCCAATAATCAAATCAAGTCAAATAGTGCTTTTCACAATACACTACACAATACGCAAGCAACTTTACAGAAAATCATGATCTTAATCTCTTAATGCCTTACAGTTGCATTTAGCAGGTTAGAGCTAGTATAGTTTACATTTTGTGATGACACAAGCAACCAAGCAGTTAAGATAATATACTATATAAAAGTGTATCATAACGCTTTACATGAATGTACTGTATGTACATTCACAGACCTTTATTGGAAAGGGTTAAAAGGGACCTTTTATGCCCCTTTTTACAAGATGTAAGATAAGTCTCAGGTGTCCCAAGAATGTGTCTGTGAAGTTTCAGCTCAAAATACCTCACAGATCATTTATTATACCATGTTGTAAATGCCCATTTTTGAGTGGAAGTAAAAACATGCTGTTTTCGTGCATGTATCTTTAAATGCAAATGAGCTCCAGAAAACGATTTCCAGAAGAGGGCGAAGCCTGTACAGCTCGTGCCTCGGATACTCTGGCAAAAAATAAAACATCTGTTTGGGTTTGATTATCATCTTTATCGCGGTCGTGACATTGCAGTTCTTTGACTTTATGAAAGTGAATTATTTGCATGCGTTTTAAAGCATTACAGTTTAAACTTCTGATATACGTTTTTCCGGCTGTCAGACTGAGCGTCCTGTGAGTATTACACTGATTTCTCTCACACATCTTATTGAACTTAAACTGTCAAATACACACAAGGTTATGTCAAAAACACACAAAAGTTCACAAACACAGGTGGTTATGTCTGTGAACGTAAACAGCAGGGAAAGAAATAGCATGTGTATATTAGATCCGTGTATTAAAGTGAAAACAGCATAATATACAGTACCTACTGCTATATGTGCTGTTTATATGAACCAACCAACAAAAGAAAAACAGAAAATCACTCACTGCTCTTGATTAAATAACTTTAGTAGCTTTAATAAGAATACATTTCTTACTGCTGTTAAATGCTCTGGCGAAGAGATAAACATGGCGGACTGTGTAGAGCTCACTCAGGGGAGGAGCTAAGCTAATAGAGCAGATTCTGTCACCGGTCATGGGTGGGGCTTCTTCTTACGTAAAAGTAGGGGGAAATCTGGGACTGATCGTTTGGAGAGACCATTTATGAGAGGCATTATTATGGGGAATATTAATAAAGGAGTGGGGGATTTTTTTACCATTATAGGCTGGTTGTTTACTCTGGACACACATCGGTGTTCAAACACCTTATAAAAGGTGAATTTTGCATAATAGGTCCCCTTTAAAACAATGTTTTTCATGCTTGTTTAATGAACCATAAACAATTATTGTACATGCACCTGTGCAAAAGTCCTTAAGACACTAACAGTTTACAGATGGTAGACAGTTAAGGTCACAGTTACAATAACTTAGGCACTAAAGAGACCTTTCCACTGACTCTGAAAAACACCAGGAAAAAGATGCCCAGGGTCTCAGATCACCTGTGTGAACATGCCTAGTCCTGCTGCAGGCAGGCATGAGGACAGCAGATGTGAACAGAGCAATAAACGGCAATGTTCATAATGTAAGATGCCTAAGACAGTGCTACAGGGAGACAGGAAGCAAAGCTGATCGTCCTTGCAGTGCCAAACCATGTGTAACTGTGTCCCCGCAGATGTGTTCAAGAACTTGCAAGTGCCTTGGTGGAAGAGTGGAGTAACATCTCACAGCAAGAACTGGCACATCTGGTTATAGACTTTATATGTAGAACTGTGCGATAATACGGTTTACATTTTTGTGACAATATAAATCACACAGCTGAGATTTGCTATACAGCTATGGAAAAAATTAAGAGACCACTCCAAGTTCAGAAATCAATGTTAAGTGGTCTCTTATTTTTTTCCATAGCTGTATATACATTTTAGGTAATATAATCTGACTACTTTTTGATTACTTTTTACCCTTACTCATTTATCATATTGATTCAAATAGAATACTCTTGTACAATATTGATATAAAAAATAGAAAGAGAAAGAACATTTATTCCATTCTTTGTTCATTTAACATTACATCATGCCATTACAAATGTTTAAAAATGTTACATTAAAAGAAATACATTTAAAATAAAAGCCAAATAAAACACGTATTAAAAAAGATGAAATACTGTATTTGTTTATGCAGTGTGGCCTACCAATTTTCCATGCAATTATAGTTACCTGACTAGTAGCCGCTTAATATTTTTTGGGGAAATATTTTTCCACAAAAATATTAAGCAGCACAACTGTTTCCAACATTGATAATAATGACAAGAAATGTTTCTTGAGCAGCAAATCAGCATATTAGAATGATTTGTGACACTGAAGACTAGAGTACTGATGCTGAAAATTCAGCTTTGCCATCACAGGAATAAATTACATTTGAAAATATATTAAAACAGAAATGTATAATAATATTTTGCAATATTACGGTTTTTGATTAAATAAATGCAGCCTTGGAGAATATAAGACTTCTTTCAAAAACATTAAAAAACTGTAATGTTTCCAAACTTTTGACAGGTACTGTATGAGCAATAGGCTTTTAAAAGATGAAATAAGAGAGAATCAATTAATTATGAATTATTTGTTGTCATTTTGTGAATATTAAGTAATCAATAAAAGTAACTGTAGTATGATTTATTTTAAAATGCATTTCATTTCTGGAATCTGATTATATAGCACAGACAACATATCAGTTATGCAAGAAACACATTAGAAACTGTAGCAAAGATATTGAGACAAACTTTCTACCAGTTTGGGTGCATCCAATTGGTTAAAATAAGTATTAAACATGTCCTGATTTGCCATTGCATATGAACCTGTATTTTCCATTGTCACCGTGTTGCCAAAGGGCAATCTACTTCACCACAGAAGTTATAAAAAACCCTGGATTATTACCCAGAGATGGTTAAGAGAGATGGGTAAGCCACTGGATGTGAGAGAAAGAGTAGGTGAAAGTGGCTCATAGGCCTAAAAAAGGTTGTAGGAGGCAGAGACAAGAAAAGAGTAAGTGGGGGAGGTAGAGAAAAGAGAGGAGACAGGATAGAGTCAACAATGAGAGACACTGGGAAAAAAATACACTTCAATATACTTGGATGCAAAACAGCAGAATTTTATTAGAAAAACACATCCGGAATAGTGGGACGAATCCATGTGAATGGGGGTTTTGTACTGATAAATAACTAGCACATAGCAGCTCTTCATTTCTTCTTTACTAGTGCTGCCTCAGCAGCGGCTGCCTCCGCTTCTGCCTTCAGTCTCTGCTCACGCTCTCGGAGAAACTCCCCATACTCCACTGGTGACAGGCTGACAGAGGGATGACAGGAGGGGGGGAACCGACAGAGAAGACGGAGATTAGAGGCATATCAACAGATACATCGACGGTACATTAGAATTTCAAACATTTCTAGCGATCGATTGAAATGCAAGGCGAGCATCGCTCTTCCCTCAAGTAAAGATGATGGGTCTGAGCATTTGCACCTAGGTGACATGGTTCATTTATTAAAGAGCTTCGGTTTAAGAAAAAGACCAGACTCTGCTAACAGAACAGGCTGCTTTTTTGTCTGTCAAAATGTTGACATTTGACGTCGCAGAGACTGGTGTCGCAGGTGTCAAGCAAACACTTCTCAAATGAATAGTGTCAATAATTAGGCTAGCAGCATCCCTTACAATTTCTCAGCATTATTAAAGGCATTAATTATACAAAACATGAATTTTATGATTCATATTTAAAAGCCTGCAAATCAAGCTCAATTCTCAACAGTGAGAAATTCCAAATGAGCACAGGAACTGAAGTCATTGCTGAGCGTGTGGAGTAAGACTTGATTTATTCAGCCATTATTTATTCACATCTCTTATTAAGGTCTTTACTAGGTGGTGGGATGTCTGAAATATTTATACAAGGAAAAGATGGATGCTTAAAACTCACAGTAGAGACCAGACATGCAGAAAACATGAAAGAAACTGTAAATGCTTGTAAAAAAATTCATATATAATTTATGCCTAAAAACAGTTTTCATAAAACTAAAATTTTAATTATATTTTTAAGAGATACACTACCATTCAAAAGTATATGGGATTGGCAATATTTTTTATGTATCTTATGCTCACAGGGCCGCAACTATTTGATCAAAATACAGTAAAGACAGTAATATTGTAAAATATTATTACAATTTAAAATAACTATTTTCTATTTTAATATATTTTAAGATGATGCAAAGCTGAATTTTCAGCATCATTACTCCAGTCTTCAGTGTCACATGANATCAAAATACAGTAAAGACAGTAATATTGTAAAATATTATTACAATTTAAAATAACTATTTTCTATTTTAATATATTTTAAGATGTAATTTATTCCTGTGATGCAAAGCTGAATTTTCAGCATCATTACTCCAGTCTTCAGTGTCACATGACCCTTCAGAAATCATTCTAATATGCTGATTTGCTGCTGAAGAAACATTTCTTATTATTATCGATATTGAAAATTGAATATTTTTGTGGAAACCATAATATAATTTAAAAGTCTGTCACTTTTGATCAAATAATGCGCCCTTGGTGAATAATTTCTTAAAAAAGAACCTTACTGACCCCAAATATTTAAATGGTAGTTTATATTTGTTTTAATATTATATATATATAATTTTTTGTTTTTCTGTTTTTGGTCATTACAAAACATCCACTTCTGTTATTCTATAGCTTTGAAGACATTACTATTGTTATAAAATGTAGAAAATGTCAAGAATGAGTTAGTGTATTGAAACAGTTCACTGGTATAGTATGTTGTGAATAATGCGGTAGAATGAAGTTTGAAGGACTCTCACTCATTGACGATTTTGATGCCGAGGGATCTGGCTGAACCGATGATGCTCTTGACAACGTTCTGCATGGAGGTGTCCTGCAGCTTAAAGCTGTCATCCTGCGATTTGACCTGTGCAATCTCATATACGGCACTCACGGTCACCATACCTGCGATCTCATGCCCTGAGAGATACAGGAAAGTGGAGGGACAAGGTGGAAGGAGAAAGAGAGAGGTGATGAAACACAGCAGCACAGAAAGAGAAAACAGCAGGAGGTGTGGTTGGTCATGATTGAACAAATAGGAAGTGGAGATGGAGTGAAGGCGAGAGGTAACAGAAAGAAAGGGGGAGGGAAAGAGTAGGCACATAAGAAAGAATAATTGAGATGGAGTGGAATGTATGAAAATGAAGCAAATCCATAATTCTCCTTTTTTTTAAATGCCACCTTCACCACAGCGCTCCCCTTAGTGATTGCACAGCTTTCTACCAGTGCAGCTCATCGTCAATATATCATCAGTCAAAAAATTCAATCTGAACCAAAACACCCCGCAGGGGAAAGTCTGTCCATTACTGAAACATAAGGCAGTGGCAAGATATACAAATAGACTGCTGAGAGATTGAAGGAAGGATGTATGGCCACAGCTGCCCTGCTTGTAATAGGGTTCGCTTACCAGTCTTTCCAGCTCCTTTTTCAATGCCGGCGGCCTGTTTCAAGAAGTAAGACACAGTGGGCTGCCCAATTTTCAGGTCATACGTCCTGTCCGACTGGTGGAAAGAAAAGAGAGGTAAACTCAGTCAGAAACGTCATTTCATCAATTTCAGAGCCAGGTGGAAAAAAAATTTATAATAATAAAAAAAAAAAAGAACTTTCAAAAGTTTTTGGGGTCAGTAAGATTTTTCAGTTTTTGAATAAACGCTCTTATGCTCACCACGGCTGCATTTATCGAATCAAAAATACAGTTAAAACAGTAATATTGTGAAATATTATTACAATTTAAAATAACCGTTTTCTATTTTAATATATTTTAAAATGTAATTTATTATTCCTGTTTTTCCAGCAGTCATTATACTCCAGTGTTCAGTGTCACATGATCATTCAAAAATCATTCTAATATGTGACCCTGGACCACAAAACCAGTCATAAGTAGCACGGGTATATTTGTAGCAATAGCCAACAATACATTGTATGGGTCAAAATTATCGATTTTTCTTTTATGCCAAAAATCATTAGGATATTAAGTAAAGGTCATGTTCCATGAAGATATTTTGTAAATTTCCTACTGTAACTATATCAAAAATGTATTTTTGTGAGTGGATATGCATTGCTAAGGACTTCATTTGGACAACTTTAAAGGCGATTTTCTCAATATTCTGATTTTTTTGCGCCCTTAGATTCCATATTTTTAAATTGTCATATCTCGGCCAAATATTGTCCTATTCTAAAAAAAACATAAATCAATGGAAAGCGTATTTATTCAGCTTTCAGAAGACATAAATATCATATTTAATATCATATCAAATATTTAATATAATTTTTTTTTTAATTGACCCTTATGACTGGTTTTGTGGTCCAGGTTCACATATGCTGGTTTGATGCTCAAAAGAAACTGTGATGAATAGAAAGTTCAAAAGAACAGAATTTATTTGCAATAGAAATATTTTCTAATATTATAAATGTCTTTATTGTCCCCATTTGCTCAATTTAATGTGTTTTTGCTTAATAAAAGTATACTTCACAAAAAAATCTTACTGACCCCAAACTATTGAGCGGATGTGTATATATTTGTATCTTTGCTAATGAAGTTTGTCTAAAATTCTATGACAGAAATTTCCCATTCTAGTCCAAAACAGTCAGTCCTATCAATTTGTACATGCTGAAGATTATTTGCTTTGAATTTCCATTAAACTTAAATTCCCTACATTCATGTCACTTATATGACTTTTTCACTTAGGAATACAAAATTAATTATTAAAAATGTCAGTACAATTTTAAATCAGACCATAAACAAGACTTTATATGTACATAGCATGCATACATATGGAAGGAGATACAATAAAATTGACATAGTAAGAGGAAAATAAGACAATACATAAAAATAAATTAAAATAAGTGGCAAGCAATTTGATAATAAATAATTATCTGATGTGTGTAAATGATATAAATAAGACAAATTTATAATGATCCCTGGCTGTCAAGTTCAGTGGCAAGTTTGCTATGGTACTTGTTTGTTACATATATAAAGAACCACTAAAAGTCATTAATAAGTGTTGTTTTTCCCCATATCTTGTGCCTAAGGCATGAAGTGAACCAGGACTGCAACTGTTGCCCCGTCAAGGGGTGGGGGAGTGTGCTCATTACACGCACATACATTTAAAGAGAAAAATAAAATGATCCTTGCTGTCCATCAAAAGAAAATGTGAAATAAACCCATGTTGTGTGAAAAGAATCTAAATTAAGCAAAATGTCAATATCATAAAAATCACATAAAACTACATAATGAATGATATAAATAGCTTACAATATTTGAGAACACCCTTATCTACTGCAGTTAATCTGAAACATTATGGATTGCGTATCGAGTTTATGTTTTTGACGATTATCTGTTGAGACTGTGGGAACAAAAAGTTATTTTTTGGTTTGTGGGCGTCAAGCTATCGCTCTCAGTCTCATCGCACATAGCGGGTGGTATCACAAACACAATCTTCTTCGAGAGCGAGAAGAGCTAAAATCCTATAGCATCCAATAGAGTCTCTGGAGCCTGACAGAATCTCATTGGCATCCATAGACTCTGACAGTCTCTCAGTCTGACTAAACTCTCATTCGAGTCGAGTGAAGCCAGGCGCATACATCCACACCCTCCATTCCCCCGGCACACACCCTCCACTGTCAGGCCTGCCGAAACCAAAGCTTTAAGGCAGGGATTAGTCTGCATAGAGAGGCTCAAAAACAATGAGAGTGCAGCAGACAGCTTAATGGGGCAACTGGGACTTCACAGGCAGTCTGACTTGGGGAGACAGCCTGGCTAAAATGCATAGCAGCCATCCAGCTCAAGCCTAAAGCAAGCATTGTGCTGCAAACTCAACCAGAATTTTCTCCACACCCCCTGCAGCTAAAGATCATGTATAGCTCAGGCTAATCTTCAATCCCTGTCGAATGCTCATCAGTATAGTGAGGACGCTAGCTTTAGGGCCTAATCTGCCTGTAGGACTCAAAAAATGAATCATAAAAAGACATTTTCTCTTTGTTTGGCAATGGAGTTTTACATTCCGGATCTCTTAAAAGGATAGTTTGCCCAATATATAAACATTCGTCATCATTTACTCAACCTCATGTCTTTCGAAACCCGTCTGACATAGGCTTGGGTATCGAGTATCGAGTATCGATTGGAACCGGGACTAGCTTTGCGATTTTCCCGGAATCGTTCAAAAGTTTAAATTTCGATTCCTAGTTTCGATTCCTAGTTTCGATTCACAGTCCGCCGACTGGAAGAAGAAACCGCTGAACACCAACGAAGAAGCGTCCATCGGAAGTGTTGGCATAACCGAGCGAGTCGAACATGGATAGCGTGCGTCGGCGGTCCAAAGTGTGGCTTCACTTTTTTTAAACAGAACGAAATCTCGCCAAAATGCAACATTTGCGGCAAGATTGTTTCGTGCATAGGAGGGTGCACGTCGAACATGATAAAGCACCTCCGAGTTCATGACTTCGGTAAAGTTGGTTTTATATTCGCACATTCGGACATCCGTATTCAATAGCCTTGTTAATCACACTACATTGGACATTCAGTGGACATTCACAAGTAAATATGCCATTAAAACAATACTTGCCTATTTTGATCGACTGTGAAAAATGTTGTAAGTTGACAATCGTTGGTTGTCAATATCATGTCGCTGCTTAAAATTCGCAAACATTAATTTATTGCACATTTATTGGAAAGTCTGAATTTTTCAGAATTCCGAATGTGCGAATATAAAACCAACTTTACCGAAGTGAGTTCATGGAGTAGAAATAAATGTGTGCACAGCAGGAGATACTATCTGTCCAGAACGCTCACGCATCCTGCCTGAGAAGGCAGATATGATCATTTTCCTAAACAAGAACTGTTTCTGATTTTATACTGTACCTGCTGCTAATCTGGACTGGGTTTTACAAGTTGTTTCTTATTGTTTATTTGCTATTCTGCACCAGGTTAGCCCATCAGTGGGAGCACGGTAACATGTTCAAGTACCTGCAGCATCATACACTCATGTGTAAATGTGTTTTCATGGTTTTCAAAAATAAAGCTCTCTTGAGGAAAGTGTACCCCTGTGAAAATATATTCATAATTTATAATATTTATATTCAAGTTCATAGATTTGATATTTAAATTGTAGTTGAAAACAGCCCTGTGAGAAATTCATAGTAAAGTTCATAAAAAGTAAAAATTTCAAAGAATTAAAATTGATGGAGAAGGTCAGACTATTTCCTTCAGAAAGACCGTTGGTTAGCTAGCCCATTTAAAATATCCTAAACTTTTTTTGACCCTGCCTCTTAAAAGAATCGGAATCGAGAATCGTTAGGAACCGGAATCGAAACAAGGAATCGGAATCGGAATCGTTCAAATTCAAACGATACCCAACCCTAGTCTGACATATTGCTTTTTTGGAATACAAAAGACATTATTGATAGTAGAAATTCCAAATTGCTCTTTTCTATACAATGAAAGCTGTTTTATGGCTTGCAATGTAACACATGAGTCATATTGACCCATTTTAACTACCCCCCTTTTAGAGCTTGATAGCCCTTGGTCATCATTTATTTTCATTGTATTAAAATGAACAGGATGAACACTTATCAAAAAGCCTCAAAAGAAGAAAGAGAGTGAAACATGTTTGGAGCCACATGAGGGTGAGAAAATGACGACAATTTTCATTTTTTGGGCATCTGTTCCTTTAGAGTTTCATAAATGGTGCAAATAATAAAAAAGTATATTACGTTTTTTCCTCATCATTTTTCTTTATGATTGACTCTTCTCTACAATTATTGTATTTCTTAATGCACTTTTTTTTTTGTTATGTGCTGCAAAGAGTCTTTGGGTTGGGTGGAAAAGACCCCCCCCCCTCCTCCCCCCTTGTAAAAAGGCATAATAGCACCTATATTTAAATAAGGTGCCATGACAAGATTCAGGTGTGCTCAATTCACGCCCCAGTCACCAATCAGACCAACAAAAACTGAAGAAAAACAAACAACCAGAACCACAAAACAAATGTGTCAGAACACGAGCAACCACCTAGCAACGTGCTAAAACTACTCAGAACACCTTAGCACCATGTAGCAATGTCCTGGCAGGCAACCAACCACCACACCATAACAATGTAGCAGCAAATTTTGCATTAATGAGCACCACAGCACTCAGTTTCTTCATAATATGTAAATGTAGTTATTATTACTGCAAAAAAGATGAGAAATGATCATGTCAACAAGTCAAAAATCACAGTGGGCTGTTGCATGTGTATTCAAAGAACGAATGATGAATGACAACAGCACTGAGGTGCACATTTTCCTCTCTCTCCCTCTTGCAGCTGGTCCTGGAACAAGAGCTGATGTACCTGCAGAGGAGTGCCAACAACAAAGGCTGACAATTTTTACCCTCGGGCAACCGCAACTGACAGGACAACACAAAGGGATGAGCTAGATGAATGTGACATTGTTGCCGAAGATGTCTAGTTCTACTTCATGCAACAGAACCCTCTAGATTCAAACTGTGGCAGAACTGGACCACGGACACTCGCTTAATCAGCTCAGAAGAAAAGATTATGTGTTTGGATTGTGACTGAGACAGCACATTAAACATGAGCCAGAGACATTAAAACACCCTAGACTGGCTTTGGTGGCAGTGCCGGAGCATAATGTGGCCATATAATTTCCTCACAATGTCTGCACCGCCGTCTGGACTGCCACTGCATCACCCCATTTCGCTTAGACACAGAAGGTTAACAAAACTGGGACTTCCAATTGAAATCACACAAGAGCTTTTCAACACTTCTGTAATGTAAAAGAGATGGAGACCTGTAATGAGAACTCTCATTTCACGCAGTCATGCCACTTTAAAATTTGTGATCAATGACCCCTCCGTAATAAAAAGCCATTTCTCGCAACCTTCATAATGGGCCTTTGCTCAAATGCCCCTGCGCTCTGTCACCGACTCGGCAAGCATTACTAACAGCCATCAATCCATCTTTATTTAAGAGTGAGAATATGAGAAAGTGCTAGACCTCTCATTTTGTTACAGAGGGTGGTTGAAAAATGGGAGAGAATAGATGAGAAGAGGCAGAATGACTGTACGAGAGAAACAAAGACTAAAAGGTGTCGGGAAAAAGCTGCTAATGCACACAAGTGAGGGATCCATCAGACTTTGAGAAACTTGAGAGTACATTCACGGTCTTTGACTGCAAACACTATGATGAAAAGTGTGCCCTTGACAAAGCATAATAATAAACTTGCTGAACCTCCCTGAGAAGGTGAGAGGGGAGATAAACCTAGGCCAGATGAACATTGCACACGCCGCATCAGTGACTATTCCTCGTTTACGAGTCACGCTCAGATTGGGAAAGCTCTGTTCCTCTGTTTAATCCACTTCGCTCAATACCTTCATTTGATCATAATGTCAGTAGAAGGCCTAATCCGTGCTTTGGCATTCGAGAAGCATCTAATGCTGTTTGCTAATGCGCCTGGGATGCAAATGTAAACGAGCACACCCAGGGACTCATAAACTGAGAAAACAAGTGGCAAAACAAACAAGAGCAAGATTGACTGAAAGAATAATGTGAATTATGAGGCCCCCAAGACATCACATATGTGACTGATTGGTAAAGTGGTGTTGACATGGAGAAAACGACAACAGTATTCCTAATTAGTGGTTACATTACCTTCACATTGATCTTGATGGGAAGAGGGATGCCTTCTTTGAGGTCTTTGGTTTTCTCATTGAAGTCTTTACAGAAGGCCCCGATGGGAATCCCTTTCTGGAAAAGAAGGCATAGGAGAAACATTCAGAAAGGTTTAGACCCACATGCATTTTAAGCCTGTTATTCATTGTGGCAGTCTTTTGATGAATACCAATAGCCATTTAGACTGGCTGCATGGTGTCAATCATTCGATAACTCATTGGTGCACTGTGAATGCCTCGGCATGCTTGGATGCCTGCGTGAGTGAGTGAGAAAGCGAACGAGAGAGGCTCGTGGAAGGCTATTTACCCAAGGGTGTGAGTATATGTGTGTGTGTAATGTCAGAGTATGGCAGTCATCATGCCTCCGAGACTCCAGATAAATTAGATTCTCTTTCCTGGCCCTTGCCAGGCAGAAAGCTAAATGTATAGCTGACATTAAGTCAACACTGGCTGCCATTTCTCCTGTGCGGCTTCACCAGAGCATGAGTGTTTTCTGTGGGTTGACTGCAGAGGCGGCTGCTAATCTGTAATCTTATTACAGTTGTGAAAGTTTTCCTTGCACTTGAACTTTCCGAAGGATCCACAGTTACTGGAACACTTGTTTCATTATGTGGTAGATGTTTTAGAGCTTAATTTAACAGTTAGATCTATTAGGAAAGGGCTGGTATTGCAGTTAGCAGTCTGGTTACAACTAGACACCAAACCTATTGATCATCCATAGTTAATCCACTGAGCATTTGATGCATGTTACCCTGAAAATGCTAAGAACCGGTAAGTTAGTGGCATCAGTTATTTTGTTTGAAGGACCTTCTACCAAAAAAAAAATATATATCCATGAGCAGAATTGTATTTTCGTATGTCTCAGATCAAAAATCTGTACCTATTAATTTTGGATGGACATAAATTCTGATTTCTAAGTCATATTAACATATTAACTACCATTACAGTGCTTGTGGTTAAGATTTCTACATTTTTGTTGTTGAATTTTTCAATGCTCACCAAGGCTGCATTTATTTGATCAAAAATATAGTTGTACAGTTGTGAAATATTACAATTTAAAATAACTGTTTTCTTTTTTTATATATTTAAAATGTAATTTATTTCTGTGATGGCAAAGCTGTGCATCATTACTCCAGTATTCAGTGTCACATGATCCTTCAGAAATCATACTAAAATGCTGATTTGATGCTCAAGAAACATTTCTTCTTATCAATGTTGAAAACAGTTGTGCTGTTTAATATTTTTGTGGTGATACATTTTTTTTTTTTGATTCTTTGATGAATCCAAAAGTAAATAGAAATCTTTTGTAACTTATAAATGACTTTACTGTCACATTTTATCAGTTTAATGTATATTTACTAAATAAAATAATAAATTAAAAAAATCTTACTGACCCAAAACTTTTGAATAGTGCTGTATTTTACCATTTTTTTTCTGTATATATGATCATAGAGTGCAGCACAATTATTGTTTTTATAGTCTTCTACTGAGCTGTCAACCAGGTTTGTGTGGCCTTCTGAATTAAAATGAACTGAAATTCAAAGAAATTCACATAACTGGAATTTTTAATGAAGCAAAGTCTGTATAAAGAGATAAAGTGAAATGGAATTCTGAATTTTGCACAACCATGTCAATTATTTCAGATAAACAAAATTGCCTCAAACAGCATGTAAAAACATAATTAATTGAGTTTGGTCACTTCAAATATGTCAGACCTTTTCTGTTTAAGTAGGTGGTTCTTGGCCATAATAAGCTGCAAAATATAACAGAATTTTTGCCAAAGTCAAAGTTACCTCCCATATGTGACATATGGACCAAGATAAACAGCACTTTTTGGCATAAAGTAAATTTGCAGAGAACTTCCTTTAAAGCGCCATTGATGTTTGATCCTAACTTATAAATACTGATGCAATCTTTTCAGATTAGTTAAAGCAAACACTGTCATGCGAGAACAGCAAATATTTCCCCACAAATCCAGAGATATACTCTTCAGCTATTTCAATTTCAACATTAATGAAATGAAAAACAAAATCCCTGGATGGCAGGCAACCTATCTCCCTCCTGACTTGCTTATTAATAGTAATCCCATGTCAACCCCACTAGCATCTCCACAAGCCCCCTGACTTCAGCGAGGACAACAGATCTAAGTAAACAAGAAAGAAGGCGGGTGATTCCTAATTAAATATGGATTAATATTAAACCGAGGTTGTTAGGAGAGCCTCAAAAACACTTGGGCGAACACACTGAGATTCCACACCGCTTCCACTTCGGTTTTTCCAACCGCTGCTTTATAACTTCCTTTAAAGTTGTTGTTTTTGGTCTGAAAAGGAGTTCAAACAAGCAAAGACATACAGAGGATAGCAGACAGATCTGTGAGGAAGAGGCTGTCCGACGATAGGGGGGAAGCAGGCAGGCAACAAGGATGAAAGATGATGGAAGTGTACTGACATCAGACACAAAAGACATTCAAACTGTGCCAAACAAAGACCGGTACAATGGAAGAAACTGTTGTAATGGCGTTTTGTGTAGTGCTTTTAATATCATTAGTGAGGCCATTATAAAAATGGGAATCTGTTGTTGGTTGAAAAGACAAGGCTCGAAGATGAAGATTGCTCTGGCAATCTTTATGGAATAAAGCTCCGGATGACCAAGACGCTTTGCGTTTAATGGCAGTTACATTCACTTTCAAGTGCTGGCCAAATTGCCAGTCTAGCTCTCTAAAACCCAAGATCTAATCATCCAGAAGTCAAGCGGACCAATTAAACCTCCTCTTTCTTCAATAGCGTCTGATAAAAGCAGGACTGCGAAGAATAAAATGGCTGCAGTACATCACCTTGATGGAGGTGTGCTACCAACCTTGGACACTACACATTATTTATTACATCAGATGAATATTAAAAGTGTTTATAATATCAATATTCTCTAGGACAGTGTTTCTCAAACTTTTTCAGCCCAAGGACCACTTTATCTTCCAATTTTTTTCTGAGGACCACCTAACAGAATCCCACTCTAACACGCCCCCAAAAACCAACAAAATAGGAAGGATAAGCTAAATTTAAGTTAAATATGCAACTGTTTCAAGTCAAAAACGAATTATTCAAACACAAATGCAATGATATGATCAGAAATTATTATATTAATTTTTATTTAATTTGAAAAAGTAAATGTGAAATGAGTTGCAGCTTAATATGAACAACAAACTGCACATGTGGGGAAAAAAACTGCAATTGACCCTTCGCAAAGACCCGCCCCCCTTAGTTACTGTTGCTTTGTCCGACAAGCCGTGGCGCTGTCTCACCACACGCAGAGAAAAATTAGATTGTGGAGCAAAGAGGACACTGACAACATGTCGACAGGCAAGACAGAGCAGGTTACTAATGATATTAAACAAAGTCCCAGCTTTCAAACTGTGTAATTTTTAAAGAAATTCAAACAATAAAAACCGTTTTCTGGCTCTTTAATGTGTCGTGACAGATTGCTGTAGCGCGTCAGCTCAAGCGGCTCGTGAACCGATCATCTCTTCCTACTAGTCCATTTATAACATCAAATAAACATGAATGAACATGAGAATGAATGTTGTTTCAAACGCGGAAAGACGTCAATATACACAATTTTCCAAGTTTAACTCCACCGAGGTTACTCTTCTAACTACTGGCTGCTTTGTCGGACAAAATGGCGGATGCGGCGTTCTGATTGGTTAGATCGCTTGTCAATCAAACTCCCGACGAAGGGTCAATTAAACATACTGTAACAGCCTAGGTCCCACTTAATGCCATTCCAAAGAGCCATTAGTTTAAAACTGAGGTGGTGACGATTTTATAAACACTTGCCTAGTTTAGGTTATCTTTTCGCGGACCACTAGGGGGCGATGGCGGACCACTAGTGGTCCGCGGACCACACTTTAAGAATTACTGCTCTAGGATAAAGCAGCCATTCACAGTGAAGGTCCTGACGGAAGAAAAATCCTGCCTGAATTGTGACAGACAACGAATGCTTTCTAAACAATCATGCTCATAGATCAATTTGTTATGAAAAATGTTCTTGGGGGGTGAATATGTAATGTAGTGAATATGTGTTTCCCATACTAAAGTGTTACCAAAAACTTTCTAAAAGACTGAATAACTTCATAAGACTAAAAACCCCATCGTGCATGGTGTTGTGCATGGTATCTGCATCCAGACTGTATTTGTGATTCACAAAACGTCTCCTCCTTTATTCATTCTTTTCATCAGTTATCCCACTTTGCATTTGTTTCATTATTATAACGTAAGCTTTCAGCTTCAGCAATTCTTTTTAACGAGATGGCCGCTGACATGGATGAATGAGAAAAAGAGTGAGAACAGACCAGGAAAGTAACAGTTGTTTCAGATAGCTGAAATAACAGATTGAATGGCCACATATATAAAGTGTGTCTAATAATACGGCACACATGTGAAGGACAGAGAAGAACAGTGTCATGTTCAAGTCATGTCCCCTATGAGAACAATAACGAAGATCAATACTAACATTCAGGAGGTCCATTTGACAAAAGCTGGTGAAAGGCTTCAGAGCTCTGATGTATGGAGAGGCCATAGGGGACCCGCACAAATAAAGAATGTATGTGTGAGGGCTGTGAGCTCAATCCATTAAAGAGAAGCAAAAGGAAAAAGGAGCACAGTGGTGGGTTCAAGTGGTTCAATCACTTTACAGCAAAACCTCTGAGGAGAAGGCATTAGAGGACAGTGTGACTTCCAACTAAGTGAAAACCTGTGTAATTAAATGCATGAATAAGAAATTAAGCAAATTAAAATTGTTAACAGTTCATATAAGGAACAGAACACTGTATGGGTCAGTTAAGAGGATAGAAGCTGTTGGACAAAAGACTTAATCAGCGATGTGGACTTGTATAGGCCTATAAAAAATTGATTTACAACAAAACGAGACGCTTAATAGAGCACCAATGTTTAATTGTGTCATAATTTACTCTTTATTCACCCTTATGTCTTTCTAAAAGTGACTTTTGTGAAATCTGCAAGTTTTATGTTTACTATGTGTACCATGTTCTTTTCCATAGAAATAAAATCACACAAAAGCACCATAAAAGTATCATTAAAGCAGTGTTATTTTAGTAGTATATTTATTAATATTTTGAATTAGTTTATGTTTGTATATTTTCAGTTTATTAGTTGTTTTATTTAATTCCATTTGCAATTGCAATTATTTTAATTTCAATTTTACACTCTAAAAAATGCTGGGTTAAAAACAACCCAAGTTGGGTTGAAAATGGACAAACACAGCGGTTGGGTTGTTTTAGTTCAATTAGGACATTTAAGTAGCTTTTATAAATGTGCCTTAGAAAAAAACATTACTGGTGTGCATTTTGAGACACAACAATGGCAGTGACATGTATTTTAAGATATGTGAGTGCAAGTTGCTTTCAGTTTAAACAGCTCAAACATGCATTTTAGTCTGGGACTACACTCTAAAAAATGCTGGGTTAAAAACAACCCAAGTTGGGTTGAAAATGGACAAACCCAGCGATTGGGTTGTTTTGACCCAGCAGTTGGGTTAAATGTTTGCCCAACCTGCTGGGTAGTTTTATTTAACCCAACAATTGTTTACAAATTACTATATGTCTGGCTTAAAATGAACCCAAAATAGGTTGGAAATTAAAAATCAGAATCATAATTACTAGAGGCAACAATAATAATCAAAAAGATGAGCATTTATTAATAAGCAATTTAATAAATGTTTATTGTTTAAATATTATTCAAAAAAAGTATTATTAATGTTTGTTTATTAAACATATTAATAAATGTTAATTTCCAACATATTTTGGGTTCATTTTAAGCAAGAAATACAGTAATTTTTAAACAATATTTGGGTTAAATAAAACTACCCAGCAGGTTGGGCAAACATTTAACCCAGCCGCTGGGTTAAAACAGCCCAATCGCTGGGTTTGTCCATTTTCAACCCAACTTGGGTTGTTTTTAACCCAGCATTTTTTAGAGTGTAGGCTTAAGCCTCATCTGTGAAACCGAGCAAATAAATGTAATAGAAAAACATAAACTTAAAAATAGTAGTACTAGATGAAGTTTCAGTACTAAACTTACTGAAACTACTCTAATAAAAATGCTGGGTTAAAAACAACCCAAGCTGGGTTGAAAATGGACAACCCCAGCGGTTGGGTTAACTTTTTTACTGGGTATTTTATTTAACTATCGTTTAAAAATTACTGTATTGCTTGCTTAAAATGAACTCAAAATAGGTTGGAAATTAAAAATCTGACATAATTACTAGAGGCAACAATAATAATGAAAAGGTGAACATTTATTATAAAGCAATTTAATAAAATTTTATTGTTTAATTATTACTCAAACTTTTTAATAAATGTTCATTTATTAAACATATTTTGGGTTCTTTTTAAGCAAGCAATACAGCAACTTTAAACAATAGTTGAGTTAATTAAAACTCCCCAGCAGGTTGGGCAAACATTTAACCCAACCGCTGGGTTGAACCAACCCATTTTCTGGGTTAAAACAACCCAATCACTGGGTTTGCCCATTTATTTTCAACCCAACTTGGGTTGTTTTTAACCCAGCATTTTTTTAGAGTGTAGTTTTAGTAAATTTATTACTTCAAATTTCCATTACATTTTTTAAGTTTATGTTTTTCTATAACATTTATTTGCTCGGTTTCACAGATGAGGCTTAAGCCTAGTCCCAGACTAAAATGCATGTTTGAGATGTTTAAACTGAAAGCAACTTTCATAATATGTTACAATATGTCAGTACCATTGTTTTGTCTCAAGATGCACACCAGTAATGCTTTTTTTTAAGGCACGTTTATAAAAGCTACTTAAATGTCCTAATTGAGACCTAATCCTGGCCTAATCTAAGCCCCGTCTGTGAAACCAAGCCATATTTTATTTTATTTTATTTTAGCTTTTAAAATTTATGAAAACATTTTTAATAGTTTATTTTTAGTTAACAATAACACAGCATTAAAGTGGTCTGTATGACTTGTGCATTATATTACAAGTCTCATATCATCTTTCAACAGCTTTGTGAGACTAACAGAAGAGAATTTACCTCAGAATTTCTCCTTTTGTGTTCGATGAAAGAAAGTCATACAGTTCAGAACAATATGATGGTGTGCAGATGATGACAGAATGATGAATGAATTATTATTGTAGGTTGGACTATCCTTCTACAATACAGACAATACAAAACGAACGCATATAAAGAGTAAAATGGAGAAAGAGCGAGATGAGGAATTAAAACAAGTAAGAGAGCGTAACAACAGTTTCTTTCAGAGGGCTCTCTCAGTGTAAGATTTAGAGGACACGGCACTGCATGTTCCTTCCCCGTGTGAACTGATATGTAACGGTGAGTGAAACAGAAGTGCAAAAAAGGGCGTGTGTACACAAGCATGACAGGGGACGTGGCCTCAGGGCAGCAGGCAGGATTAATTGCCCCTGGCACCCAAGGACGGGCAATTCATTGCCCATGCCAGCGTCCTGAAAGATGGGGGTGAGGTGGGAGGTGTAGACGAGGGGTTAATTAAACTCTGCAGTGTGAGACACTCTAATTAATTACTCTGGTTCCCCTTCCTTAATTTAATGTGCTGAACTCTTCCCATTTTATTACATTCTTCCCCATAAGGGCATCATACAGCTGATTAGCCTCATACCCTCCAACCGCTCTGGCCAGTCAGGTAGTTGGAGAACTCAGAAGAGGAATGGTACAGGGAAGGGTCCTATTTGTGGGTGCAAAGAGGATTAATAGCCATTTGCATGACCTGCGAGTGATCGCAGAATGTTTGCATCAGACACTGTGGAACGCTAACATAAAAGTTTGTCAGAATGGCTAATGGCTTTATCTTTGATCATCCCAAATTCCCCTGTAACTTCACTCACATTTAAAAACACATCACTCTCTCTCTCTTTTTTTTTTAAGTATATGCAGTGATGATTAACGCTTTCAAAGCGAATGCTACAGGGCGAGACGTGCTACTGGGGACACATCATTTTCGGGTCAATTTTACGGTGCATTTTTACAGCCAATATTGATAGCTATGTCTACTTCAGTCGGAAGCAAAAATAACATGTTGCGTCTCTAAATGAGTGTGCCGCCTCACTGGTGAAGCACTCCGTCCTTGAATATGGCTGTGTGTTGCCTTGAAATCAGTTTATTAAAGCAGAACAAACAGATTTATTTACAGATTATAAAATGCAGGGTGAAGGTCTGAGACACAGCATGAGGCTGTGCAGCATAGAAAAAGTTAATGCTTTGAGGGAGCCGTATCTGTGCCAATGTCTATCGTCTGATGGAAATCAGCGAGTGTGAAAAGATTTCATTAAACGTATGTTATTAAAGTAAAGAGCTCAATTCTTCAGACCCACTCTTCAGAGAATTACATCGCATCAGAGGATGTCTTATCTTATCAGAGCTCTGCAACCTCCCAGTCGGTTAATCAGAAAGACGGATAATTAACCGAGTATCATTATCAGTTGACCATTGTTTGTAACATAAGTTGCAGACATAAAAGTATCAAGTTAAGGTGCGGATTTATGATAAAAAACAGTACATCAAGCTGTGCGTTCATTGCGAGAATCTCTAGTCAGTAAGACAGATTGTTTCTCTGTGGCTGGAGCATGTGTGGTGTCAGCTAAGTGCTCTAATGCGTAGCAGATGGATGCAGTGAGGAATGTCTTGGGACAAGCTTCTGCCAGTGCACACCTGGGGCACCAATCAGGCTCACAACATTTCCAAAATGCATTTTTTGAAGTCTTTACCAACTTTATGGGGGCGAAAGTGTTGACTGTGCACTGCTGGACTCTTGTTGTCTCATTTTCTCCGCCTTTCTCACTACCTCTGTGCTGAAATCTAGCCAGATCAGAGTGACCTTCAACCACTTCAGCCCCACGGGGACTGAAGGGGAAAGAGTGAGTGAGAGAGGAGGCGATAGAGATGGAGAGATAGAATGGAGTGGTGGGTGGAGCTAACAAAGGTGAAAAAAATATTGAAGGCAAAGAATGGAAAATGTCTGGAAACCAGTGGTGCGCATAGCGTACTGTGACAAGAAAGATGACTTTGACTTCTATGCCTTTCTTTCCCATCTGGCTGATTAAAACTCCAAGACGACCCCTCACCATGAATAAATGAGGTGTATGTTGTAAAGAAAAGATACAAGAGAAGTAACCTTTGATTTCAGTAAGGCCATAAAGAGAATGGAAACTGGCCTGTCAGAGCAGCTGTTGGAGAAATTTAACACATAATGAGATTCAGCTCAATCTACTGTGACACTGGTGCTCTGATCATGCAAGAACAGTTCCTACCTCAAACTTATTAATAAGTGTCTTCCTCAAATTTTTCTCCTTATTCTGCATAATTAAAATAGACTGATCCCAGCAAACATTGGACCGACGGCAACGTCATGTCTCTGGCCAAAAATAGCCGTGGTAGGACGCCATAAATCTGTAAAAATATGTAACAGAACATTTCCTAAGAATGCATTCAGATATGTTTGTACATGTCTACAATTCTCGGGGGTTGCATGTATAATTGTTACTTTGACTTTTAGCTACGTGTAGTTCAATATATAATGATTAATTAATTAATTAATAAGATAACGTCAAAGACGTCCGTTTAAATTTAATTTTAGAACAATTTTTCACCCATGACAGGACGTGTCGGAGGGATGTCTTTTCAACGGTCATTAAAACGTCCAAATGTTTACTGGGATGTGTGCATTTTTTTCCAATAGAGTCAGAGCATGTCAAATCAGATAGGGCTGTTGTTATAGCAAACATTATGTTCACAGCTTGCTTCATTTTTAAGCTTTTCATTTTCCCCTGAAGTATTCATTATTTCCAACAAATGTCTTATTTAGGAAGCCATGTTTAGGGTATAACATGTCAAAAATTATGAATGCTGGGCTCACAGGAATTGGTATACTTTGAAAAACTTCTTCCGTTCAGGTCCAAATGGATCAGTGTCTCTTCAGGGAACACTGAATATTTTCATAATTGCCCCCCGAAAATTGCCTAAAACATTTAAAACATTTCTAGGCGTGGGTTGTATTTGGGTCTTAATTGTACCCATAGACACAGGATACTGACAAATGTGTTTTAATCTTAAAACATAAGCAGTGATAGTCATTCCCCATCATGTGGGAAATGTTAATCTCAGGCATGTATGGTACAACATTTTGGATCAGAAGAAACGCTCTCAATTGACAAAAAGTTCCTTTTCCTTCAGGTGCAGAAAATACTTGCAAAACAGAAAAAAAGTGGCTGACCGCACACTGAATCCAAAAAAGACTGAAGAGGTCTAGAAAGTACAAAATTTATTTTATAAATTGCATGGTGCAATAAAGTGCAAAGTGCAGGTGAATAAAAAAAGAAAAAAAAGAGCATGAGCAGACGTTTCAGCAGATTGCTATTCTCAGTGCTCTGGAGCATTGAGGATAGCAATCTGGTACAACATTTTGCTCATTTTAAAGGGACTCAAGTGACAATGCTAACTAGTACCTAGAAAACTGGCATGGAATAAGGTAAATGTACATAATAAGAAAAAAATTTAAATAAATAAATACATACTGAGTGCACCTTTAAAGATCTATGCTTATAAATCAAAGACTGCAGTTCATTTGCAATCTATGCAATGCATGAACACACAGCCACAGCCTTCAGTCAGGCATTTAACCCAGGGGACTGTCTTTGCAATTAGTTGTTGTAGATTAAAAAAAAGAAGAAGTATTTGTTGAACGACAAATAACACCTTCTAGTTCATCTCACCACACAATCATTCGTCACTAACAGCAGGGACATCGTGGGTGTTATTTTCTCCAGGCTAAAACAATGTAATTATCATAGCAATGATTGCATAGCAGCAGTAATTAGCAGCACGGACCCATCCGGATGGTGACTCGCAGTATGCACGAGGCCATTCAAATATCCCCGCCTGCTTTCTGAAGTGAAATCCAAGAGGCTTAGAGAGAAGCAACTAAGCGTTAGAGTTGGAGAGCGAGCGGAGGGAGGGGTACAAGTGCACGTAAGCTGCCTACAAATGACACACTGCAATCATAAACTGTCTCGCGACGCGTTCTTTCTCTTCTTCAGCGCCCTTTCGTTTGTGAAGTATGAAGAAGACGTCGAGGTACTCGGAAAAAAGGCTTCGGTTACAGATTCAGCAGATAACACGTTTGTAACGCACTTCTGACCGACTTCTACTCCTCAGCCCGCAAAAAGATACATCGCAGCCGACTGAGACTCTGGATGGACCGGGAAGGAGCCTGCTCGAGCTCGAGTCGAGATAAACGGAACGGAATAAACCCCATGCCGATTATATAAGGGTTTTGCGACAAAGAAAGTCAGGAGACTGAAAGGCTTGCTTCGCCCAAATAAACTACATGCCATCAGGGCTTATATTATGGACAATGTAGCCTTTGAGCTTGACGTGGTTGACTTCTCTGGATTATTTTCCACGTTTAGTTTTGTTGAGAAGCAGTACAGTGTCATTACTGGACGAACAGCCTGATTTCGGTCAGTGGATTCAGATAATATCGTCTTGATGCCTGCTGGTTTGCGCTGGTCTTTAGATTGAGACTGCTCTGTGAAGTCTTCATGCTGTGGGGTAAATACACTCTCTACTTCATCTATTCCTGCTTACATGAAGTTGAGCTCTCTTGCAACTTGATATTAAATTATTCATACATACGTTCAAGTCCAAAAAGTTCAAATATTTTGCCCCTGACGGGCTTATTGGTAAGATTGACACCTGTCAATTCGGATGTGTGTCCTAATGCAATGACACCTGTCGAAATATGGTGATGTATTGAAGTGGCACAGGTCTGATCACACGTGTGCTGCAGTAGCAGCAGCAGCACGACACTCACAAGCATCAAGACAGATGATGCCATTTATTCGCGAACACTGATGCTCTCACTATGATGATCTGTTCTCTGTGTGGGAATGATTCAATGGCACATTACCGACGGACATTTTCAGTCGTTTACTCGTAAATGAGGGCATGTGGCATGCGTCCAGCAGAGAGCATCTCCAAGAATGAGAGGTAGACATGATTATGGGCACTTGCACACAGCAATTAAACATTTACAATATTCATCACACTATATTTAACCTAGACCAGTAAAAATGACCACCACTTTAGAGTGTTAATTATGAGAAGCTTTTACATTTCTCCACACATTGTCGTACATTACTTCATTACACTACTTATTATCCTCTATAAAACATTATAGTTCAAAATTCTGTCATCATTTATTCACCATCATATCATTCCAAACTGTATGACTTTTTTCCATCCATGGAACATAAAATAAGATATTTTGAGAAATGTCTCGTTTTTTTAACGGTTTGCCTACTTTTTTTTTTGGGGTGACATGTCCCTTTAAAACAACTGATTTTCACATAACTACTCTTGCAAATATTAATGATTGATAGGTTATTTTTATTTCTAAGTGTCCAATAATTATGGAGAAATTATTTTGTTTTAATCCTGCTTTTAGACACAATAGCATGATCATTATATTACAACATTAGAAACATAATAAAATACATATTGAATATTAATTGACCAATATTGCTTTTTAACAAAAAAAAAAAAACTCCAAATCGTTTACCTCTAGTTATGAGATGGAAGAATGCAGTGTCTCCACGTTGCACATCTTTTATCGACTTGCTTAAAAGCGCAGATCAAAGCACACATTTGTACAAAGCAAAACTGCATGAAATTATGCACTGTAACCTGCGGCCTTTTAGCAATCACTTATAGTTAAGAATGCACTGTCTGTCAGTACTGAAGTCAAGTCATTATTGATGTGCTTGGAGAAAACAACACAGTATCATCCAAGTAACTTGATAACCTGATGAATTATGTGCTGACAGTGGAGTCAAAAGATAAGCTCTGCACCTGCAGGCAAGCCTTCTGGGTTTCAATTCCTTTTTTGTCCTAAAATAACTATCTTCTATCATTTTTTTCTGATTGAAAAAGAAAGATGTGTCCTTTGCTAAAGCATTTTTCTTCAGGAGCATGTGGCTCCTTCAAAGTTCAACACTCAGTCTGAGATTATTGGATTCAATTCAATTCCACAGCAGAAAATCAGTAACAGAGACAAAAATAAAGTCTACAGTCAAAATCAGATATTAGTGACGCACACTCCCTTTTCATTCCAGAGCTCACAGAAGATTAATCATTCTAGGTCATTTACCAACATACCCCCTTCATTTCCTGCACACTTCGTGTAATGTGTTTAATTTCAACAGTTCCCAAGCTATGAATATATTTCCATTCCCAATCAACAGTTCTCCAACACAACATCTCCTTTTTCCCAGATCAGGTCGCCTGTGCTTTTTGTGTTATACTCGTCACTCTTTCCTTCATCACTTCCCTCAGCTTATTTATGAACTATTACCATCATTCCGTAACACTTTATTAGGTCTGTAAAAAGCCAAGGGAATGAATCACAATCTCCATCCCTCTCTCACCCCATTCAATTTCAATTTCACTTCACTATTTAACACTTTTCCCCCCATGTATCCACACATACACCTAATAGGTCTTTAGAAGTTGTAAGTTGTGATGGGATAGTTCACCCAAAATAATCCTGTCATTATTTACTCTCCCTCATGCTGTCGTAGCTGTGACAGTTAAGATGAAATATCCAATAAACCAAAATGCAGAACCCTGTTGACACCCTGTATGTCCTCAACGGTAATGACTTTCATATATATATATATATATAAAAAAGTCATCTTTCTGAGGTGTTGACATTCACATCAGACACAAATGGTAAGTAGATGGCTATAGTGCACCGGACATTGAGTTCATCCGACTGAGAAGGCCTGCATTCGATTTCACTGTAAAGCCCACAATCATTTCTCTATTAAATCAATACCACAGTTTTACAGTGTCCGTTGCTGAAAATATGGCTTGAGGAAACATGAATAAAATCAACATCAGTATGCAGTGTTATGACAACACCTCTCGGACACTATTAAGATCGAGTGTCGCCATTTAGCAGGTGGCCCAATGCACTTGAAAGGCCAGAAAAAATAAGCCAGAGAATCAGACTTGATCATGTTTCATACTGAAACCAAAGACAATTAAATAGAAAACCAGCACGGAAGGCAAGCCATGAGGAAAAGAGGCTTTGAACATGTGCCTGGGTTCCCTTTGATATAATTAATTAATAAGGTAAAAAAAGTTGACATGAATGCTATATACTATGTAGAATACCTGGGACACTTCCAGAGATGAAAGGACTTAAAGTTTCATGAGTTAAGAAATCTTATTTAGAAAGATACAAAAAATAAAAAAGGGGAAGAGAGAGATTCCAGCATATTCTATTATATTCAAGGCATCAATTGTAGGGGTGTAACGATACCCTCATGTCACTATTCGATGCTGAACTCCCATTATAATATTGCGATATTCCAAGACATATGGTAAAAGGATAAAAAAAAAAAAGTACTGTTGATTAAAATGCTAAATTTGGTATTACATTGGGAGTGGAAATGATTAGGCTTGGACTTAGTGCAGGTAACCCAATGCACAGGACAATGGTGACACCAGAATAAAAATATTCATGATTCTAACGCTGAAACAGATTTATTTTAGATGAATATGCTTGAATGAATATGTAACATAAGACATTTGGCATTATCAGGACCCACAGATATTCCCCCATTGCACTATTATACATTATATTCAACATTATATATAGTAGTTTAATGTAGTACTGACACTAAAACTCTGTAAACTTGAATTTTTTATTTTCATTTTGGGTGAACTATGCACAACACATATTGTCACTATCCACAATACGATATTGTTGCATTTTTGTATTGCGATATATTGTGACACGATATATTGTTACACCCCTTATCAATTGGGAAAAATACATTAGACTGAAAGCAAAAAGATATGCTTGTTTTGGAAATAATGAAAAAAGACCCTGACCACCCTAAAGCCCTGTCCAAAAACAGGCAAATTCTCAGCACTGCCACAAACCTCATTTTACTAATCCCTTCAATGTCACTGGCTTTGTAAACTAAACAAGCCTTTGAAATGCCATGAATCGTTAAATCTCCTAGGATTGCAAACTACATTTGTCAAGACCTTTGGTACAGACATTCAGCAACTACCTTTGATATTAAGATTGAAAAAGAAAAACTCTCCCATTTAAACTTTTCCAAACAATGAAGATGTAACAAGGGAGAGTATGAATAGCTTATTGTTGACCTGCACCTTGTAGAAAATCACGCAAGTGCTCAGTCTGTAAAATGGACTGTTCTGCTTTAAATAATATTACAAACATGTACATCAAAGGCTTTGAAGATTTATGGCTAATTCACTAATTTCTCTGTATATTGCAGTCTTGTAACAGCACATAATCATGCAGGTCATGTCCCTATCAGAAAATGAAGGATATAACCTCTAAAACCATCCTCATCTCTTTCCTTAATGAGCCATCAGAGTCTGATTATGTCCTTGTTTCTCCTTCTATCTCAAGCATGTTGCCCTCGCCCCAGGTGTGCGTGTCAACTCTGGTGACAGTGAGCACGATGGCCGTGGTCGACCTCTACCTTCTGGAGCAGAGCATGCTGGGACCTCGAAGCGGAGCCCGTCCAGCAGTATGGCCATGTGTTGCCGTCGCACTCGGTGACCTGTGTTTCCTGCTGGCGCTGCGCTTCGTTTCCGCCGGTGTGGTTTCGGAGGCACGCTCTCCCCGTCGGGGCTTCGCCAATGCTCTCTGGTTCCTTTTCCTCTCGCTGCTGCAGCTGAAGCTTTTCTTTGTGTGTCAGAACTACAGACAGGAGAGACGACCCCCGGATCCTCTCGCCCGCAAGACTCTGACACTTCTACTTTCGGTGTGCCTGCCCTCGCTGTTCCTCATCCTGACAGGAGCCGATTACATGACTCCCCTCCGTAGGAAGCAGGAGGTGCGCAGCCGGCTTCTGTGGGTGGTGGTGGACTTGCTTGATGTGTTGGACCTGCAAGCCGGGCTGTGGGAGGTGCAGGGCACTGTGGGGGTTCCTCTTTGGGTTGAGGGTATAGTGTTCTTTTACTGTTACGTGCTGTTGTTGTTGCTGCCGTGCGTGTCTCTCACGGAGCTGGGTGCCACTGCGCTGCCTGGGCTGCAGGCGGCACGGAAGGAGGCAATCTATCCGTGGCTCAGCCTGGTGACCATTAACGTGTTCACGCTCGTGCCCAGAGGGGTCGGGATGCTGTGGTACAGGGACCCACGGGTGTCCACAGTGTTCCTGGGGAAAAACCTGCTGGCTCTTGCAGTAAAGCTCAGCTCCGCCTGGGAGAGGCACAGAAAGGGCAGCGGAGGGATGCAGGGAGCAGGAGCCGCCACTGGAACTGGAAACCAGACTCGAGGTGCGGCCTCGGAACAAGCCACGGAGCAGGAGCAAGAGTGCACATCTCCAGTGCCGTCCTCCACGCGCTACCACACTCTTTCACGCACTCACGGACACAGCCACTCGCTCTCTCACGTCAGCCTGGACCCCACTGAGACCTCTCTGGGACCGGCTTACATTTCCCACGAGCTCTAGAGGTCACGAAAAAGCCCTGAAGCTGCCAGCAACTGGAATTTGTAGGAACATAACCATCCCTGGAGTCTCTGTGCTTCTGGCAAGATTAGCAGAGATAACTTATCGTATTAGCACACTTTGTAGTTTGTTCAACTGATGATTTGAAAATCCAAACACGGGCAGCCTACTGTGGTGTGAAGCTCCCAGACAAAATGATAATGAGGCTGAGGTTGGAGCTGTTTTAATTAAGTGCCTTCTTTAAAGAGCAACAATTAATATTGTTACTCTTGTTCATTTTGATGTTCATCGAGGACTGGAATTAAACCATGTACTGTGAAGCATGACCACTGTTAATATTTCACTCTGTAATAAAAATCTTTAATAGACACCTGCCTCTACCATTGGTACCCAGACGCAGCCAGACCCATAATCTGTTGGTCTGACATGCGAGACAGATGCAGCTCCACAGTAAATTTGTGGAGACCTGTCAAACTTAATGACAACATTTCAAAAATGATATGGGACAGAACTTCATTTAAATCACAATTTTTATGGCTGGTCCTCACAAACAAATTAATCCATTCCTCCATCAACTAAATTGACGTTTCATGGTTGAGCAAACGCAATAAAGAAAGTATCTGTCAATCACTTTCAACAGTAAAATTTTCCCCACAATTACATACAGTGGAGTCCAAATGTCTGATAATACTAGTGAAAAGTGCTTCTATTTTGCATTTTTCTACTTCAACAATTTGTCATTACAAATTATATAATCAGCACAGCAACTTAAGGCCAAAAGTTGACTTGAAAAAATTACATTAATATTTAAGTATTTGTTGTATCCTTCTTTTGCTTTAGTGACAGCAGAACTCGAGCTGCATGAACTCCAGAAGTTTGTGTAAAAGCAGCACATTTCTCCAGCACAGAAAGAATCCTAAAACTTTGTTTATTTTCAGATTCAAATTAGATATTGAATCCCAGTTTCTCAATGTTGTCTCAGACTTTTAGACACTTCTGTGGGCAGCACCAGGAATTTGTACACAGAATGGAAAGTGAAAGCTCACCAATCTCCACCTTTAAATGTATCAAAGTTACCACAGCATAAACTGAAGCGTCTTTCTCATTGTGGTTACCAATGACAGATCTGTACATATCGGAATATGATGTTAGGGAGAGACTTTCTGACGTGGTGATAGAGAATGAATCCTGGTGCAGATTATGCTGGGGGGTTGGGCATTATTCACTCTCCATCAGCAGCGCCTCTACAATCCCCCCACCCTTGCTCTGATAAACCATTATTACTCATATTAATTGAAATGGGACTCATTTTTCAAAGAGCCAAGAGCTTATAGCGCACTTCACTCATGATTTACATGGAATATTTACAGAACGTAAAAGAGGACAAACTTGCATGTCAAATGCTAAAAATAAGCCTAGCTATAAATTAATTAAATTACTGAGATCAGTTCTTCTTGAAGCTGATTTAGCTTCAGAGGTATATCAGACATATGAACCAGACCAGAATGCCATTTCTCAGCCTTTCATCTCTCTCTCACTCTCTCTTCATTTTAAATGCACACCCTCCATGTTATGTTCACTGTAACTGTTCAGCTTGCCAGTAGTGAAGAGAAATCAGTGAAAAGAACAGAACTAGCAGATCAGACACATGCACAGTGTTCATTATTTGAATAAAATGGAGTCATATTTCACCCTAAAATCAAAAGATTAAAAGATTTTTTTTGCATTTTGAAATTTGACATTTTTAGGACACTTAAGCACATTACAACCCTCTCTAAATTCTGTATTAATACTGTATTGCAAAAATGTTGAATCTTGAGTCAGTAAGACTTGTACATTTTTTTTAAACCAGTAATATTGTTAAATATTATTACAATTTAAAATAACTTCCTATTTTAATATATTTTTAAAATTTATTACAGTTATGACAAAGCTGAATTGTCAGTGTCAGTTTCTTTTCTTTTTTATTAACCTGGAAAACATTAAGCTGCTCAATATTTTTGTGGAAACTCTGATACTTTTCTTTTTCTTTTTACAGGATTCTTTGATGATTTGAAAGTTCCATTTATTTGAAATTTAAATATTTTATAACTTATTAAAATATCTTTACTGTTTTGTTCACGTTGGAAATATACACTATCTGTCAAAAGTTTTTGAACGGTAAGATTTTTAAATGGTTTTTAAAAAGAAGTCTCTTCTGCTCACCAAGGCTTAATTTATATGATCCAAAATACAGCAAAAACAGTAATATTGTGAAATATTTTTACAATTTAAAATAACTGTTTTTTATTTGAATATATTTTAAAATGCAATTTATGTCTGTGATGCAAAGCTGAATTTTCAACATCATTACTCCAGTCTTCAGTGTCACGTGATCCTTCAGAAATCATTCTAATATGCCGATTTGCAGCTCAGGAAATATTTCTTATTATTATCTACATTGAAAACGGTTGTGTAAAAAAATTTTCTGGAGTATTTGAAAATAGAAATAGAAAATAGAGAGTTCAAAAGAACAGCATTTATCTAAAATAAAAATCTTTTGTAAAAAATCTTTAAAAAATCTTACCGTTCAAAAACTGGTAACACTTTACTGTAAGGTTCATTAGTTACCATTACTTAAGTACTTTAGTTAACATGAATTAAGAAGAATGAACAATACTTCTACAGCATTTATTAATCTAATGTTAATTTCAACATTTTTGTTTGTTAACATTAATGCACTGTGAGCTAACATGAACAAACAATGAACCTCTGTATTTTTATTAACTAACATTAATAAACAGTAAATACTTTAACAAATGTTTTGTTCATTGTTAGTTCATTTTAGTTAATACATTACATACAATACAACTAATGAAACCTTATTGTATTCTATATATATTTCCTTTTGATTTTAAGGTGAAATGTGACGTGGGCATGTTTTACAGATTCACCTAATTTCCCCTCACAGTGTTAGTATGCTTGGTCTCGACGCACAAAACACTTGAACTATTGTCTTATAGGCACCTCTTTTTATTCTGTCCTCTGTTTCTCTCCTCCATCCGGCTGAGTTAATTTCTCTCTGGACTGTAATTACTCTCCTCCACAGAAGCTGTCAGTTTCCCCCCCTCTCCTCCAGAGCTCCCTCTTTTATTTCTCTCGTTTGTTTAAATTTGCCCCCCGGCCGACAGGCAGCCTACCTCTATGCGCTTACCCTGTCAGGGATGGTTAGGCAGACGAGAGAAAAAACGAAGAAGCGAGAAAGCGGGAAGATTAAAGGGCCAGCGCTGCAAGCTGAAGGCACGCTGGCAGCAATTTATTTACAGTTTAATACACCTAAAAGTTAAGCCAAAGATGGTAGAGCTCAAACAGAGTTAACAAAAGCATGGGTAGACACATGTACAAACACACAACTGTGCTTGTTTCACGGACATATGGTGCTGCTTTGCTTGACTAATCCTCATTACACCTCATATTTAGTTCACAACAGCTTTCTTCAGCAGGCAAGCTCACTCTGGAGGCCAGGTTGACTTGCGCTGGCAGAAGAAAATGTGTCATTTATTATAATCATGATGGGCAAGGGACTGTAATGACATCATTACAGCTGTAATTAGCTTGTTAGTTATGAATGTGCTTTACATATGAGAGCAGAGGTAAGCCTGTGTGAACATTTGACTGAACAGCTTCACATGACAGTCCCTATACGGTGGAGAAAAACACAAAACTTTTAGAGAAACATCAGATCTCTGTGATCAAGAGATAAAAAAAAGATGTGGTCAATCTTTTTTTTATACTCTGTAAATATATAAATTAAGATTTTCTTTCTGAACATTTTCTTTCTGAACTCCTGTAGATGATGACAGAACTTGAAATGGTCAATAGCGATGCCATATTTTTGTTGGCCAAACCAGAACTTAGCATCACCCTTGTTCCCTCAACAAAAACCCAATAAAAATGTTTCCATTGGCTTTTGGATTAGTGCAGAAAATAAGCTCTGTGACCAGCAACAATTTATGATTCTTACATGATTTGTTCATCTTGATAATCTTCACAAATTAACACAACTTCTATGAATTTTGGAGCCTAAATACATTTACCAGAAGTAAAAAGCTAAACATGAACTATACCATGGTCACATGACTTCAACGTCACCACCATTAAGCTTCGACAATTTTTTTAGTAACCACCTTTTTTGAGACAAATAAATGCTTTAAAAGCATCACAAGGGTGAATTTAAAGCAATGAATTAAAAAAATTAATCATTTTGCATGGCTTTGTCTAGT
The DNA here is from genome assembly GCA_003731715.1 of Anabarilius grahami. Taxonomy (NCBI): domain Eukaryota; kingdom Metazoa; phylum Chordata; class Actinopteri; order Cypriniformes; family Xenocyprididae; genus Anabarilius; species Anabarilius grahami. The sequence goes on along the minus strand of RJVU01062584.1, from coordinate 9,353,116 downwards.
TTTTCAAGATTTAGTGGATAAAGATTAAAGGCATAGTTCATACAAAAAACGAAAACAGCATCACCCTCAATTTGTTGCAAACCTGTATGAGTTTCTTTCATCTGTTTAACACAGAAGAAGATGTTTTGAAGAATGTTGTAAACCAAACAGTTACAGTTACGGTAGCCAATGACTGCCATAGGGTCATTCAGTGTCAAATCAACCAGATTTTGGAAAGTTCCTTGGCTCAAATTTTTTATTTTGTTAATATTTTTTTCTATAGAAGGACAAACATAAATAGTGATGAAAGCCAAAATATTAAGAGTCATGTGAAAAAGTTAGGACATCCTATTGAATTCCATGGTTTTCTGTATCAGGACATAATAAAAAAATAATAATCTGGTCCTTGGCAGGTCTCAAAATTTGGAAAATAAAACCTCAGATGAATAACAACACATGACTTCACCGTGTCATCATTTATTCAAAATAAATAAAGCCAAGATGGAAAAGACATGGGTGACAAAGTTAGGACACCCTATGATTCAATTGCCTGTAGATCCACTTTTAGCAGCAATAACTTAAAGTCATACAGAAAAATTATTACTTCATCAATCTCTCACATCGTTCTGGAGGAATTTTGGCCCATTCTTCTTTACAACGTTGCTTCAGTTTATTGAGGTTTGTGGGCTTTTGTTTATGCACAGCTCTCGCCACAGCTTTTCAGTTGGGTTGAGGTTTGGACTTCACTGGGCCATTGCAACACCTTTATTTTTTTATTTTTCAACCATTCTGTTGTAGATTTGCTAGTAATCTTCAGATCATTGTCCAGTTGCATGACCCAATTTTGGCCAAGCTTTAGCTGTTGGAAGGATGTCCTCACATTTGACTCTAGAATACTTTGGTATACAGAGGAGTTCATGGTCGACTCGATGACTGTGAGGTGCCCCGGGCCCATAGCTACAAAACAAGCCTAAAATCATCAGCCCTATTCCCACATGCTTGACTTTCGGTATGGAGGTGTTTATGCTAATATGCTGTTTTTGGTTTTGGCGATGTGCATTATGGCCAAACATCTACACTATGGTCTTATTTGTCCAAAGGACATTGTTCTAGAAGTCTTATTGTTTGTTCAGATGCAACTTTGCAAACCTAAGCCATGCTGCCCTGTTTTTTTTAGAGAGAAGAGGCTTTCTCCTGGCAACCCTTACAAACATACCATTCCTGTCTTTTTCTAATTGTACTGTCATGAACTATCATTTAAAATGTTAACTGAGGCCTGTAGAGTCTGAGGTGTAGCTCTTGGGTTGTCTGCATTTTCTCTGAGCATTGCAAGCTCTGATCTTGGGCTGAATTTGCTGGGAATCCACTCCTGGGAAGATTGGCAACTGTCTTAAATGTTTTGCACTTGTAAATAATCTATCTCACTGTAGAATAATGGTCTTCAAACTGTTTGGAAATGGCCTTGTTACCCTTCTCAGATTGATAGGCAGCAACAATTGCTTCTCTAAGATCATTGCTGATGTCTTTTCTCCTTGACATTGTGTTAACACACACCTGAAGTCTCCAGATGCTAAAACTGCCAGAACTTCAGCTTTTATAGAGGTGATCACACTTGCCGGTGATCAGTTAATCAAAGATATTTGATTAGCAGTGCCTGACTGTTACTTACACTCTTAAATTCCTATGTTAACAGTAAGGGTGCCCTAAGTTTGTCACCCATGGGTTTTCCATTTTGGCCTAGTTTTTGTTAAATAAATAATGACACAGTGTGATATGTCATGTGTTGTTATTCATCTGAGGTTTTATTTTCCAAATTTTAAGACCTGCCAAGGACAGATGATTTTTTATTACGCCCTGATAAAGAAAACCATGGAATTCAATTGGATGTTCTAACTTTTTCACATGACTGTATATTTAATGAGTAATCCACGATTTTGTAAAGGGGGTCAGAATGAAATTTTCACCTGAGATTTGGAGCCAATTTACAGGGGTGTAAAAATAAGACTTTAGAAAGATGGCAGCATCATTATTTTATTTTTACACAGAGATTGGTAGGTCTATTTGTAAAATCTATTGACCTTAGCAATCTTTGTTTCATTATATGCCAAAGGTGACCGTTCATAAATGTCACAAAGCACTTCTTGTTTTTCAAGTTGGCCTGTAACTCAAGAAGTATTAAAGATATCTTAATATTTTAGATTCTGGTTCTTAACAAACTTTCCTTTTGGTATCTTCATTTTAAAGGCCCTCAATGGTTCGATCCCAGAGATATGGAGATCTTAATGCAGCTCCATAAGTAAATTGGTAAGTTGTACACATTTTCAGTGGTCAAACACCAAATGTGGATCACTCTGAATACAGCTGAAACTTTTTTCTTTTAAAGGAATATCTGAAGAACACAGTGTTGCAACTAGAAATTATATGTAATATTTTGGCTTTTATCACTATTTATGTTCATCTTTCTACAGAAAAAATATTAACAGAATAAAAAATTTGTGCCGAGGACCTCTGGTTGAGTTGACACAGAATTATCCCATAGTATTTTTTCTATATCATGGAAATTAATGGCTACCATCAACTCTTAGATTACCAGCATTCTTCAGAATTCCTTCTTTTGTGTTAAACTCAAACTTGACGGTGAGTAAATGATGAAAGAATTTTAATTTTGGGGTGAACTATCCCTTCAAGAATAACGATTTTTAAATATATTTTTTTTACTCACAATTTTTTCCTGACAAAATATATTTGTGATTGGCATAACTAGAAAGAAAAATGTATATTGATTATAAAAATGCCCATGGAGTTTTAAGATAGATTTATTAAATAACATGTCTTTTCCAGGTCTACAAATCACACTTTTATAATTGGTCTACCTCGTATGTTCAAGTTTTTCCAGTTTTCTAACACTAACATTTGTTGAGGGGGTGAATAAAATAAAAAAAAATCTTGATTTTTATTTGCTTTAGCTGATTTTAATGCTTGTTTTAAATTTTCCCGATGCTGAGGTGCCCTATGGGTCTCGACCCCCGGTTGAGAATCACAGCATTACAGTCATACCATAAGATAAACATAATAAAGAATAAAATAATGAAGTGAAAATAAAAAGTTGAAACAAAATCGATGATGAAAACGAGAAGTCTAAAAGCTTACCTGTCCCAGGATGGGGCCCAGTGGAGGCCCAGGAGCCGCCTGTCCAGACCTTACAATCGCTCTGATGACGCCTCCAGTGTCCAACTTTTTCACTGCCTTGGCTGCTTTAGATATCTTAGACATATTGTCTATGTGTCTGGCCTGCCACACGTCCGTCCGTCCCCTTTGCCTGTTGGGAAAGGTAATTATTGAGGTCCCCTTAATTCATTAAAAATTCAACACAAAAAAAATCAATACATGTCCAGAGGTTGAAAAGTGAGTTACACAAAAGCTCTCCGATCCATAAAAGCTCTCCCAGGAGTGCACAGTGGCCTTATCTCGAGACCCCGTGTGTGAAGACAGTCGCGAGGCGAAGTGCTATGAAACCTCAGGACCTTCAAAGATAAGGGATAAAAGCACAGGTGCGTCGTGCACTTGAGGAGCTTCTGTGCTTGGCTGCCTTCAATGATTCCCTGCTCTCTCCTGATCCATTACAGTTAGCTAGCGCTCTATGGGTCTACATCAGGAAGGGTCGAGCAGATTGGACAGCAGCCACCAAGCACCAGAACAACACCGGCAATGCACAGATACAGCGCCACACGCAAAGTCGAAAGGGCAATACCTGGTTTTTCCATTCAAGACTAAATTCAATTACATGATTCAATCAATTAGTTGAGTGGTGGAAATGGCCTGAAATGTATGCACTTTGGGAAGCATGACTCATAAAAACCACGCCCTATAATCTCATATAGACCAAATGCAATAAAAGCCGTTACGTGTTCAACGCCATTCGCCAGACCACAGCACAGCCAATTACAAATATGACGCGAGAACCTGACCCATTTTGTGACTGTTCAACCAAGGTGAAAACAAGATCTCTAAATTATTCACAGCGCTCTGTTCCCAGGTTAACCTCACTATTTATATATTCATAAATGCAAGGGAGATGAGGACAGAGGTGAAATAAACACACCTGGCTAGCCACACGTTAGTCCTCGCATCTGTGCGCGCAAGGAGACAAGCAAAGAGAATTTCACAAGCACTGAAACGTCTTGGATCTCAGAATACACGGGCTATCTAAAGAGAGCAGAACCGGCAGATATAGGCTCAGCAATAACCAGATGTGTGAATGCACTGCGTTAAAAATTACTTTCTGAGTTTTCTTTAAAATGCCAATCACATGCTCCCCTTCATTTCACCGTTCTATTTCATGCTGTTCTCCATACATATTTTTGCTGTTTTAAAAAGCATGTTGAATCAATTTAAGAGGCAGTCAGGGAAGGTTGGGCTGCTGGTAAACCTCCACTTCTTGGCAGGAGGTCCAAGCATTTTAACATATTCAGAAGCAAAAGAGGACAATCAACAATCCTGAGTTAAATTGAAGCAATTTATTTGGAACATTGTGTTTACTTGGTGCTGACAATGACAGCGTTTCTGAACGTTTTGAAGAAACATGCATGAAATTTCTTTTCCATTTTAAAGCAACTTGGTTGACGTGATGGGGATATAAAATACACGATGAAAAAAAAAAAAGGGTAAATATGGACTGCAGGCATTTTCTGTCAAACTTCACTGTGCTTGCTGAGTTTACTTCTTTGAAGCTCTCATCAGCTTTTCAAATTAGATTAAATTGCTTGAGAATACTATTAGATATTCTCAGGAAATATATTGTTTGAAACATTATGAATAGGAAATAAGAAATGCCAGGAATACACTACCTTTCAAATGTTTTGGGTTGGTAAGGTTTTAATGCTTTTGAAAGAAGTCTCTTATGCTCACCAAAGCTGCATTTATTTGACCAAAATTACAGTAAAAACAGTAATATTGGGAAATACTATTATAATTTAAAATAACTTTTCTATTCTGTGTATTTTAAAATGTAATTTATTTCTGTGATGGTAAAGCTGAATTTTCAGCATCATTACTGCAGTAATGAGTCTTCAGTGTCACATGATCCATCAGAAATAATTCTAATATGCTGATTTGCTGCTCGAGAAACATTCTTATTATTATCAATGTTGAAAACAGTTGTGCTGCTTAATATTTTTTGTGGAAACTGTGATGCATTTTTTCGTTCTTTTTTCTTTTCCTATTCTTTGATGTATAGAAAGTTCAAAAGAACAGAATTTATTTGAAATAGAAAGCTTGCAAGCAGCAACAACAACAAAAAAAAGTTTTGCTGACCCCAGAAACAAACATTGGAAAAATGCCAACACATGCCATATATATATTTTTTTAAATGGTGTTTGATAAAATTGTTTAAAATTTTTATTGATTTCTCCATTTTCATTTGACTGTGATATTTTGTTAACAGATTTTCATGTGTAAAAGAAAAAATCTAACCAATTTAAGAATATATTTATTAATACACAGATAATGGGGTCATGAAAATGTACTGCATAGAAGGAATGACCCAGCTGCTATTTCTGTCATCTGCATTTATTATTAAAGCTGCAGTCCGTAAGTTGTGCCTCTTTGTCGCCATCTCTGTTTGAAACCTGCAATTGCAGTTATTTGCGGAATTATTATCTTTACATGGCTTGTGCATCGGCACGGCTCCTCAGCGCAGATCTATCTAATGTTTGCTGTCAGTCACCGCACCGGTCGATACTGTACTTCAGAATCACAGATTGTATTCTTGGAAGTATGGCCAAAATAAGAATTTTCATCGGAAGATGTAATCTGAACAAGTAAAAAATCTGCCACTTTTGTTCATACCAACTGAGAAAAAAAAGCATTACAATAAATTGCTCTACCAATGGTGATTAAATCTAACAATCGCTTAGCTCAGATCACATCAAACGGTGCAAATTATTATTGTTGTACTTTGTTCTCAAATTGTTAATGTTACCAACATCAGCATTGCATAACTATGTGTATTAGGTGTGTATTAGTGTTACCTGTAGATTTCAATTTCTGTACAGTCTAATCTCAAACGTTAATTTGTCATACCATACTAATAATTTTTAACCCCAAAAAATTACAGATTGCAGATTTAAGTTCTGCAATTTAGTCTGTGAATATAAGGCTTTGCTTGCCTTTTATGATAAAATGGTTTAAGATTGAAGCTAATTTAATGTCTTGAAAACACTGAAACATCATTGCGTAGTACATTCACATTTCTTTGTTTACTAGACATTAATCTTTAGCCAAAGTGCTATTTGATTTTTTTCTGCGTTGTTTCAACAGAGAATAATGAAGTAGGTGTACAAACAATTGGTGCCTGAAAATGAATTGCTGCAGTGTTTTACACTGAAGTATCTTGGCCGTAACAATGATAAAAAAGATATGCCAAGTTCTGGGATTTTAAATCGCACTGGGAAAATAGGGCAATATACCATTAGCAATAAATGAACGAGGCCAAGGTTTGGTTTATTTATTTTTTGGAGCATTTTGTCCATTGGCCAAAAAACAAAACGAAAAAAAACCTGGATGTTAAAAATCCCTAGACGCCATAAAGTGGATTAATATCTTAATGCAAATTCAGAGAAAGCCACAGTACAAGAAAAAACTACTAATGCTATTCTGTTTAAACTTCAGACCAAAGGGATAAAACCAGGTTTATGGAAAATGAAACATTCAAGGGAGTCAATGGCATTAGCAGGGCTACATCATTCCTGATTTAAGATGACAAAGAGAGACAGGACTCTCTTTATGAAGTGATTTAAGAACCTCAAAATCATTCCCTCTGCAGTTTCACATTTACATATATAGATTTACAGCCTGACTTTTGAAAGCCAGCCAGTTCATTTGGAATCCAGCTCTCTTGATATATCTGTTTTTGGTTTGAGACAAATTGAACTTGCAGACATGGGAAAACATGTTTGTTGATGCAAGAATAGCCATTTAAAATACTGCTGAACAAGCAATTGTTGTTTTCGCAAAGTAGACAAAAGCTGAAAAATAAATGAGGAGGAAAGTATATAAAACATTTATGCCTAACAGAAATGACTGGTAAAATGATTTAGTTTCTTCTACCAGCTTGCGTTTTGCACAAAATGAGAAGATATGGGAAAACTGGCTTTCGCAAAAGGTGGCGAGTTGCTGTTTTCTAATGGAAGGTGATTGTGTACAACAGTGAATGAAAACATGTGCTCACTATAAGCAATTAAATGATCTGAGAACAAGCATAGATAAGAAACTGAGATTCTGTCACTCTCTACTCAATAACAAACAATGGTGCAACAAATGTCGCAATTCAGTGAGCAGGCTAGTGATTCAGAATTCTGCTCAATTCCTCTGATGCCCTCCAGGTGCATATTGATTTTTGACAACACCGCAGAGTGCAATTTGTGATAACCTCAGCAAAGAGCTAAACTACCTCCGAATTTACAACAGCAAAAAAGGTGGGAATACTTAAATGACAGTGAAGTATCACTGTGTCAGATATAATGCCATTACCACACTTATCAGCACTAGATTCAATGAACAAATTCAAAAACAAGATTATAAACATGTGGGAATATTATGGTTCGAATGAAAGGGTTAGTTCACTCAAAAATGAAAATTCTGTCATTAATTACTCACCTTCATGTCGTTCCAAACCCGTAAGACTTTCGTTCATCATCGGAACACAAATGAAGATATTTTTGATGAAATCTGAGAGCTTTCTGACCCTCCATAGACAGTCTACATGACGTTGACGCTTCAAAAAGTACATAAAGAGATTGTAAAACTAATCCATATGAATTGAGCGGTTTAGTCCAAATTGTCTGAAGAGACTTGATCGCTATTATATGATGAACAGATTGAATTTAAGCTTTTATTCACATAAAAAAATTCATCAACACACATCAGTCGTGTAAACAGAAGTTCAAGCATGTTCGTTTGACGCATGCAAGGTTCATTCTCGTGTTACGCAGCACGTTTGAGCTTCCGCAAGAGGTTTGTTTTATGTTTATGTTCACTGATCAATGTTAATTACATCTGTTCATCATATAAGAGTCTCTTCAGAAAATTTGGACTAAACAGCTCAAATCATATGGATTAGTTTTATGATCTCTTTATGAACTTTTTAAAGTGTCAAAGTTTCAGTTGTGTTGCGGTCTACGGAGGGACATACAGCTGTCAGCTTTTGACAAATATATCTTATTTTGTGTTCCAAAGATGAACGAAAGTCTTACGGGTGTAGAACAACATGAGAGGTTGAGTAATTAATGAGAGAATTTTCATTTTTGTGTGAACTATACCTTTAACTTCAGAGAGTGTATTTTGGGTCAGGTATCTGATTAGTAATGTCATTTTTCCTCATACTTTTCCCCCGAGGTCAACTTTAGAATGTTAGTGTTCTAAAAATAGTTCCATTTTAGTTTTAAACGACCATATTCCATTTTCTCTCTGACCATCAGAATAAAGCAATTTCTTTTTCTGCTGTGCCTTTAATAAATGCCCCTCTTGGCATGTAAAATGAGCAACAGCACTTTCTCTGGGTACAAGAGTCTCTTCTTCTTTTTACCCTATCGTTTAGTCCTTGGTGTGCAGAGAAAAACAGCATTTAATAGGGACAAGGGCTATGTCAGTATTTATTACAAATGATTTATCTGTGTGCATTATTTTTTTATGTGTCCTCATAATCTTTATTTAAAATAACTTCCGACACCTCTTCCATTCTCTGATGATGCATTTACTGGCGTGAGGGTGGGACAACCTGTCACTCACATGACATCACAGCAATAACAAACCACAACCATCCAATGATCCAATTAATTCCCCATGGACAAAGTCAAGACCCTACATTTTTTTCTGGTTTGATCAGCCGTTTCACTCAGATATACGCCACAATAAAGAAGCAAAAACTATTGCAACTTATTACTATGACACAGAAGTACACTATCATAAACACTAACATATAAAAAACGCATCCAACCTCCAGCTGTGTCTGGATTCAAACTACCAACAAAAATGTGAAGGGAAACTACATAAAACTCAGCTCTGGTGTTACTAGTTAATGGAAAAGATTCAGTTAATATAATAACAATAATCAATTTAATCCCA